>NIUQ01004199.1:0-14494 GCA_002796945.1 Plectus sambesii
GCGAAACGAAGGGACATCTACCTTCTTTCCGGTATGTCTTTGTTCTTTTAATACTATAAATTACCACTCTCTTGCGGATCTGTCACTGAAGCCTCTCGCGCCTAAATGACTTGCGTCATGAATTAGCCCGTTCATAAATAACCCATTGAGTTGACTTGTTAACATAGTTATAGTAAAAATTTGCCGATCAGTTACAATAAACCTGAGATTAAATAAGGTAGACTGTTTCGGAAATTGATAGCGCTTCTTTCTATCAATTTGCGCACATAAAAACAGAAAACCATTCTTGGTGGAAAACGGTTGTTTCGCACCGAAAAGAACTTATCCTTCTAAAATACTATGCCTGACGAGATGTCTTGTAAATGATCCGGAAACTTTGCCTATTGAAGCTTGGCCGATCCACCATTACCCTGAATGGCATTGACAATTTATCTCATTTACACATTGCAGAGAAAAGATGGCGAAAGCGTATGATTTCGCACTGGACAGGGTGGGACTGGACATGCAATCTTATTCGCTGTTTGCCGAATATGTGTCCTTTTTGAAAACAGTGTAAGAAACATTTTCCTTATATGAAGCATTAAAAGTAGTAATTGCTGACGTGTGTTTTCAGTCCAGCCGTGGGTCAATACGCTGAAAATCAGAAGATCTCCGCAGTCCGTAAGGTTTACCAACGAGGAATCGTCACACCGATGCTCAATATTGAGCAGCTTTGGGCTGAATACTGTAGTTTCGAGAAGGTTAGTTTGATAGTTTCTTGAAAACCGTTAGACAGGATTCGTTTACAATTAATGTTAGTGTCTTTTAATGTATTATGTTCCGGTGTAAGCGAAACCCGTATAAACAAATTCTGCTTTAAACGTAAAATCGGCTGACAAATTGAATATTAGGTCGTTCCATATATTCTGTCCTTTTTCGTAAACTTTGGATTAGTATACCGTAGTAGAAAGTGATCGCCGCAGGCTTATATTGTTTTATAATTCATCCTTTGAGCTAAAAAGTGAAAAAAATGAGCTTGCGGCGATCAATTTCCACTGAAGTATACTAATCCGAAGTTTTCGAAAAACGACAGCACATATGGAACGACTTAGTACATGCGCGTTTTTCAGAGCATCAATGCAACTTTGGCGGAGAAATTGATCGCCGAGCGAACGCGAGACTACCAGGCGGCCAAGAGGGTGTCGCGACAGCTGGAGACGGCCACGCGTGGACTCAACAGACAGGTTCCTTTACAGTTATTCGTTCGCTTACTTTTTATGCAGACAATTTTGGAAAGAATAGCAAGCATATCATATATGCTTTAAGAAGGATACTTTCCAATACAAATAAAATGTTCTACTTGTCAAAGATTACGTTCTCTAAATTAAAAAGGGATAATTTTCATATTGATTTCGGTTATAAAACCTCTTTTTTGAAATCGAATTGAATTGATCAGTGTACTATTTGATAGGGAAAGAGTCCTTATTAAAATAGATAGGTCTAAATCGATTTACTCATTTGACTGTATCCGATAATATTTGTGTTATATCGTCGATGACACGTATTCTTAGGAAGCGAGGCGGGAGGAGATTGAACCAACTAGGTTTATATCGAAGGCGAGATAGGCAAGATACGAGAGAACAGAACAGAGAACAGGGCAGAGAGGAGACGACCGAAAAACACATTTTAGGATAATGAAAGCGCAATGACATAATACAGTTGATTCTAATGTAATCGTGCTACGACATTGCGGTATTTAATAGGGTTGTAACGGGGACGGGGAATTCGGAATTCCGGGGACGGGGACAAATTGAAATTCCGGGGACGGGGAATTTCGGGGACGGGGACAAAATTAAATTCCGGGGACGGGGAATTTTCGGGGACGCCGATTTCGGGGACGGGGACAAAAAAATGTGAATTAAAAATTACTTAAAATGCATAATAACGTATCGACATAGTGTAAACTACACTGAGCTAATATCGAAATTATAAACTATGATGACTGAGTACGGAAAAATTTGAATTTTAAGGAAGGTTTATTTCGGGGACGGGGACAAAATCGGATTCCGGGGACGGGGACAAAATGAAATTCCGGGGACGGGGGATTCCCCGTCCCCGTTACAGCCCTAGTATTTAAATATACGAGTGGCCCATGAGCTGACGCTCTAACAATTTGGAATATCTTTTAAGGCGGTGTCAGTTCCTACTCGTGGCTCGGCAGCTGAACTGAAGCAGATTGACCTTTGGAAGAAGTACATAGTGTGGGAAAAGACAAATCCTTGCCAGGCCGACGATCACGCTCAGTTTGCCAAACGAGGTTTGTCTTAACGCAGGGTCCGGAATCGTCCTTTTTAAAAAGATTTGTCCTTTTTTTGGGACCCTAAATCTTTTTTATTTTGAATGTCCTTTTTTTTGATAAAAAGGCCAAAATTTCTAAAAAAAGGTCATTTTGAAAAAAAAATTTTGACACAGGAAAAAAGGACATTTTCGAAAAAAAATTCCAAATTTTTTTTAAAAATTTTAAACAGATATTTGGATCTATTGGAAATTTTCCTTTTTTCTGTGTCAAAATCTTTCTTTTTTTCTCTTTTTTTCAAAATGCCCTTTTTTCAAAATTTTTCATTCCGAACCCTGTCTTAACGGCTGAACAGAGTTAATGGACCGGTTCCATAATCGTCTCCTAAAGTTAAGCAATTCATAGCGATACTCAGCGCTATGCTTCATAATGGTCTTAAGTAATGCATAACTTAAGAATGACTTAGGACACGATTATGGAACCGGTCCAATGTAAAACGTGCGACGTCCCAAATCTTTAGTGTAAGTACCAAGAATTACTAAACGGACGTTGAGTTATTATTGGTAATTGCATTGTAGATTTGGGACGTCGCACGTTTCACGCTAACTCTGCTCAGCTCTTTACGCTGCAATTTAAACGTCTGTCTGTTCCATCTTTGATAAGATTACTCGAATAGCTTTTTTCATCGAAGGTCTATTGTTATGTTTGAAGCTTTTTTGTCCTGTCATTTTTTTATTATCTCTTTTAAATTAATTCATCACTACTCGAATAGCCACGTTGCTGTTAGTATAACGGGGTGTAAGTCTGTTTGGATGGGCTTCTAATCGAAAAAAATCCGGTAGTATTTTGAGTGGAAGTAATCGACGAATATTTCAACTGCCGTTGTGTCAGTGATAATTTTATGAAGGAAGTTATTTTCAGTGATTTACGCTTATGAGCAAGCGCTACTCTGTCTTGGATTCCACCCGGATTTGTGGTACGAGTCGGCGCTCTTCCAGCAGGAAGCCGCAAAAGTACTGGCTGAGAAAGGAGACGTCAAGACTTCTAGCGCGATTTATGAAGAGATATCCGGTAAACATAAGTTCGCTTTCTTTGCCACGTATTTTTCTTTTTTGTCTGGTGAAATTTTTTCACACTGGTGATTAGCGGTTGAGACATATTACCAACATAAACGAATTTTACTGTACCGTTTTCGCTTCAAATTAGTCACTTTTCATAAAGAATATTTCAACAAAGTGTGATTTAATTTTTAAAATGTTAGGTTTGATTTGGAAAGTGATCAGTTTCAGGTGAAATTGATAGGGAAATTTTAGATTAGTAGACATCGGAGTTTTTATTACGAAAGATATCAATTTATGCGAAATCATCAGAGAATAGTTCTGTATATCAAATCTAAAAACAGTGATGGGAACATCATGTTTTAAATGTTATTATTCCCGGCTTCAAGCACAAAGATTCGCAAACGGCAGCTATGATATTCGTTTTAGTTTGTCATTTTGATTGAGTTCAATAAGTCAAGTTTCAATTACATTATCGATATCCGAATAGTAAAATTAAAAAGACGAAACGCAACGGCTACTGGTTAGTACATTTACACATTTCAGCGCTGTACGAGCGAGCGATTGGCACAATGTTGAAAGACTGTCAGCTGCTATTTTTCGCGTACGCCGACTTCGAAGAGGAGCGAATGAAATATGAGAAAGTTCGAAGCATTTACAACCGGCTGATAGCCATTCAGACCGTTGATCCGACATTGGTGAGTTCGTTGGCTTCGATTGATATCATAACTATACCATGTTCACTTTTACAACGCCTGTTATCATACAACGAAATTCACTTAAAGCGGTTTCGGTTATGCCGATTTTTTACTTGTACCGGTCAAGATTGTCGGTCCCAAAGTGTACCTTCCCATACAAACACGCTCCGTATACCGATATTCTGATTATACCGATCAAAACATGCCGGTCCTCCAGTGACCGGTATAAACGAATTGTAATGAACGTCTTCATTCTTGCATTCCCGCTCTTCACACTTGCATTCAATTTTCTCATCTCTGCATTCTAAATAGAACTTAAGTTTGACGAAATTGAATGCATGGTTGAAAATATTTTCGATGCTTACGAATAGGGCCGAAATAACCAGGCTAAAGGGCGACCGGTACGAGAGAGGTCCTAAAGCGATTATCGTCTGATTAAAATGTTTGCATTCAATAGCACCGTTCGGCATTGTAATGGCCACAAACTCTTACATAACACAGTTCTAATCACGCACCTCCGATTACGGTAGCTTTCGCGTACCGGTCGCCCTCTAGCCTGATTAAGACCGAAAAAGTAGCATTCTGTGTTGTTTAAGGCGTTTATTCAACTGATGAAGTTTGTTCGACGAACGGAAGGCGTGCAAGCCGCGAGAGCGGTCTTCAAGTTGGCGCGTGAGGATGAGCGAACTAAATTCCACGTGTTCGTTGCTGCCGCACTTATGGAGTACTACTGCAGTAAGGTCGGTCGCATTTTCATCTCTCTTCTTCGGACTCTACCAAATTTTCAGGAATAATGATACGGTTTAAAATAGTGGCACAGGCAGGGTAGAGGGGGAATGAAACAGCAGTGGCACAGTGCTACTATTTCGGAATATATGGCACAGTCGACTCTCGGTATAACGCCACCCCTAGGGACCGGCCCCAGGTGGCGTTATATCAAGAGTAGCGTTATATCGAGGGTCATTTTGCCTTAACTTCTCTTAGGGCCAACCAAGGTGGCGTTATATCGAGAGTGGCTTAATATCGAGATGGAGTTATTTCGAGAGTCGACTGTATATTCAAATTTACTTCGATCGATAACGGAAACCCTATTGATTAAATAAGGAAGACTTTAAGTTTAGGTAAAAGAGGATAATATTTATTGCGCTTTATATTAAAATTTCCTCATCAATAAGAAGTAATCTTAGATTGAATGAGGCAAACTGCCACAAAAGTCGATAACGCTGCTTTTTTTTATCAATTTATGTACGTAAAAATCAAGAAACCATTATCATTATTTGTGAAAAACGGTATTCAAGAATCGAAAAGCGAGCTCATCTTTGCCATCTACGGTGTTGGCTCGGTTCTTGGTAGAACTCTAAATGTCTTATTGTAATTTACGTTTAGAACGCGCAAGTGGCTATGCGAGTATTCGACATGGGCTTGAAGAAGTTTGGCGATGAGCCAGACTATGCCCTCGCCTACGTCGACTTCCTTTCTCATCTCAACGGTGAGAGATTTCTCCATTTTTTCTTTTTAATGTAAAATTATTCCGCTTTTCTATATCATGTTTACTCTTTTGTTTTCTTGCTGATGTTGTGAGTTTGCAGTCGTTGAGGGGCAAGCGATTTTTCTTGATGCTTTAATATACCCCTAATTAGGACTATATATTTATGTTGGTGTGTGGGCAGGCTATTGACATTCTCTCTGAGCAAAAATATTGATATTGAACAATTGATATTACGACACATGTGCATAAGGTGAAAAATCGACGCTATTATGAAATGAATTACTGAATTATTACTTCATTTAGACTCTTGATAACCACCCATTAATCATGTTTTCGTTGTTTTAAACTTATAGTACGCTTGCTATTGAACGCTTTGATTCCACGTATCACATCTCTGATCGCGCATTACAATTCTATATCACTTACACATAAATAAACGATAGTAATCATTTCAGAAGATAACAACACGCGAGTGGTTTTCGAGCGGATCCTGACTTCAGGGACAATGCCGGCCGAGAAATCGCTGTAAGTTACCGTTATTCATACATTTAAACTGAATTACTGAGGGCTAATATTGAGCGGTAGTCTTCTAAGGCCGCCTTGAAGGGCCCGCAGAATTGTTAAATAAATTAAGGAAGACAATTGATGGAATCATAAAATGATGAAAATATGTTGGTTTCTTTGACAGCGAAATTTGGGAGCGCTATTTGGAGTTCGAATCGCAAGTTGGCGATCTGCCAAGTATCCTGAAGGTGGACAAGCGAAGAAGAGAGGCGCTGCATAGCGAATTCGGCGAGATGCAGACGCTTCTTCTCATCGACCGCTACAAGTTCCTCAACCTCGTCCCCTGCTCCCCTGAACAGCTTAAACTGCTCGGTTATACGGTATGTGTGACGTTTTACTCTACCTAAAAGAGGGTATAGTGAAAATGAATTAAGTGCACATGTTTTGCATGCCTCTGTGCAACTTTTTTATTTGAATCATGTCCGGATAAGTACACATATATTCTTACCAGGTCGAAGGATAATGTCGTTTTTGATTTTGAAACCGTCATCTTTGAACTGGAGAGTGTCCCGTTTGATTTGGAATGAGTCATTATAAAATTGGAAATTATACAAACGAATTTTACTGTTTCTTCTTCGAAAGCGCAAATAATATAGCCGTTGCCGTATATTTCCGTATATGAACCATTCCAATTCATTCTGAAAAGGTAAGAAATTAGAATTATGAATGGTAAACTTACTAAATGAAAGAGCAAAAATTTGAATGAATTGTTTATAGGAGAAGCAGTACAAGAATGGCGGCCTGTTAGCGTCCTCTCATTTTGCAACAACGGACCGTGGAGGGTCGCAGATAAACGGCCAGCTCCTCGCCCCGAGGAGCAGCGCCCCCGGCCAGACCGGCGGTGGCGGCCTTGATCTCACTGGGTATCCTCGTCCTGATACCAATCAGATGATTCCCTTCAAGCCAAAGATAGTCACCACCAGCAGCTACCATCCTGTTCCCGGCGGTAGGTACAAGCGCCTAAAATAGACGTTATTTAATCGTAATTTGTCACTTTTGCATTCTAGTTCGCCAGACTTTGCGTTTAGCTACAAAGCTACTTTGACGAAACTGAACGCAAGAGTGACGAGTTACGATGAGTACTGGGGTTATTTGCTACTTTTGCATGAAAATTTGTCATCTCTGTATTCAATTAAATAGCTACTTCGACGAAATTTAATGCAAAAGTGGCAGCTTAAATAAATACCCTATATCTCTTTAATATGTAGCGTGAATCCCGCAATAAAAAAATGCGCAATCCAACTCGATTCATTGGAATTCTCTTAGACGCTTTGTTACTGACGAAGAAGTCTCGAGTATAGTTCCGTATAAAGGGGCCTTATGGTTGTAGGATGACTGTAAAGTTGATCGCCGTGAATTTCAGGGGTGTTCCCGCCTCCGCCTGCAATTGCGGCGTTAATGCAGCTTCTGCCGCCCCCGTGGACATTCTCCGGGCCGTTTGTATCCGTCGACCTACTCATGGACGAATTTAGGAGGTACCAACTACCCGATGGACGTACGTTTTACCTACTTTTATCTTATTGTGTCGTATGTTATTGTATTCATGATAGGGTTGTTGGCTTTTCGTGAAAATAAGAGTGATTTTTTGGCTCTTAACAATATTTATCGAATTTTTGCTGAACAATAAATAATGCAAGGTTGACGAATTGAAATACAAATGTGGAGAAATTCGATCAAAGATCCTGTAATTGTGCTTCATCTTACATCCAATATTCTAGCAAATTTTCAATTATATGAAATATTGTCTTTAATTCTTGATCACTTGTTAGGACAGTTTGTAGGCGATTAATCGTTATCGATAAATTGCCATTGAAATATGTTTCAGCACCGAAAGTCGACATGAACGAAAAAATTGAAAGTGGACATGTTACCTTTGGCGCTCATCGAGTAGAGGACATTAAGAAGGAGTTTTATCAGCTGCTCGCCACTACTCCCGACCCCACTCAGGTAATCGTCAACTTATTCAAGAATTAAAGTCACAAACGAACGCAAAAGGGACTTAGAGATTAAGACTGTCTTAGTTGATTATATGCAGTTTTGATCTTGCGCGAAATATGGTTTTCCTGTACGCGATCGAGTGATCACAGACAGCCTTTGAGACGACACATGAGATTTTAAATGGACCAGATCATGGATAGCCATGCATCTTCTGTATTTACTTATTCATAGCCCCATCGATGGTACTCTAACTTAGGCTTAGGATTGGCTCAGATTGGCTCATCGTTGATGCGATTATTCAGTAGCGACCATTGTCATGAATATCGCTAAGCGAGCGAATACTGAGCGAATACGCGACGGATTACAGTGAAATTCGTTTATACCGGTACTTGAGGGACCGGCCAAAATTACCTGCTTAAGCGAAATAGCAGTATCGAAGAATTATACAGTAAAACCGGGATATAAGAGAATGCTTGAGAAATTGAAAAACGTCTCTTATATCCGGGCTTCTCTTATAACCGGAGTCAACTCCTGTGTTGTAGCATAGTACAGATACACGGTAAATCGTAAAGTGTCTCTTATATCCGAGTTTCACTGTACTTATCGCTCGCAAATTGCAGGTAATGGCATCGGCTGATTATACCGGCGGCGCGCAAGGCGGTCGGAAGCGGAAGGGAGGTGGCAATGACAGCGATGATGAAGACTTTGGCGGAAATCAGTCCTCCTCCAAGGACGTTTACCGGATGAGAATGCACAAACGCGTCGGTTGAACAGACTTTCCGCTCTTTTCTCTGTTTTCACCCATGTTTCTTACTTTGTACCTGCGATCTGGCGTACTGTAGTTTAATGAATGAAATACGTTTTACTACAACAGTTGTGTTTGTAATGGTCAGGCAAATAAATAGCATTGCGATTGCTGCTGCTTTATCGGTCGCGGTCTGTGCAAAGCACCGGGAGCCACAGTCAGTCATTCTACTTTGTGAAGCAAAAGAAATTTTGCCAAAACATGGAAGAACGTTGGTTAGACTAACCAAGCTAAATATTGCGTTATAACCACGCCCCACAGAATTTCAAGGTATTGCATGATACGGTAGTTGACTGCAGCTAAATTTGTGTTGTAACGTGCACCTTAAAGAATCTTTAGCTCGGTTGGTCACACGCGCTCGAAGTGTGACAATGCGTACAAAAGAGCGCGCTAAGTGATTGGCTAACAACACAAATGATCACCCTTGCGGATTACGATCCAACAATATTACTGAAAAGAAATTACCCACTGCTGGTTGGCAAAAAAGAAAAATTAATTCAAACGAAGAAACTGAAAATTAAATAAATGAATGCAGTCTCGTTCTTCCCTTCTGATCGATCCATCGTTTTTCTGTTGACATGAAAAAGTCGACTTGAAACTGTTGACAGCAATGGGCACGACATTTCCAAAGACTCCTAGGACATACAAAGCCAGCGATTTTGACGGTACATTCAGTCATTATATGACCATTGCCACTTCAATAAAAACACTTTCCAAGACAAAAAAGACGTTTTTTAAATAATCAATACCATAACATAACTTTCTCAATTTATGTTCAACGATGCAGGGTGGCAAAGAACAACATTTTCATTTCTTCCCAGCTGTTTCTATGAAAAAATTTAAAGAATTCCAATTTTTTATGATCAATATTAGCCGCTTTAGCTCAGGGGCAGAGCGTCTGTCTCGTAAACAGAAGGTCGCAGGTTCAATTCCTGCAAGCGGCATTTTTTCCTTTTTCGTGTTCTCTCCATTTAGAAGGCGATGTTTTTGCAGCTGTGACCCAAATGAGTGTGGCTCTATTTTATTACTTTATTCTTTTCTATTTTATTCCAAAAAAGTAACTGACGACAAAAATTGCCGCTTGCAGGAATTGAACCTGCGACCTTCTGTTTACGAGACAGACGCTCTGCCCCTGAGCTAAAGCGGCAGATAATATACTAAAAAATCATAATTTTGTTGATTTCATAGAAGCAGTAGGAAAAGAACCGGGAAAACTGCCGCGTGTTACTCTGCGTTGTTAAACGTAAATCGAGAAAGACAAGCTGTGGCATTGAATTCTAATTAGTCGTCCACCTTTAATCACTGGCTGTATTGAACACTAAACAGGAAACCTTCTGTGTTGGTGAGGTTTAAGTTCTGACAATTGACAAATTCAAGAGTAGTGGCTTCAACAGTGCGCCAACATATTGCGCCAACATTCTTCAACAGCGATCATGGTCTCATTTCACTATAGCTCAGTCGTTGAACGTACGAGAACGATGCGCCCATCCGGACGGTATAAGTCTGGACACGCTACACGCGCTTGCGTTGGGTTAACACGGTATGCTCTGCATGCGCGTGCGGCCAGTTCTAACACAATCCGGCCAGATGGGGCGTGTCGTTTACATACCTCACGGAAATTTGAGAAAAGTTAGCTGCGTCTCATATTTCTCTTATGATCATGAGGTCATAGCCGGCTGAAATATGATATTGAGTCAACTTATCTCAGATTTCGGTGACCGAGCTTTAGTGAAATAGCCCCCTCACCGGTCTGCTCACATCTCTGCAATCGTTTAATTGAAAGTCTTCCTATTCATTGACATCTACCGATGATATGAACGGAAGGCGATTTGCATGTGATCAAATAAACCTTCCCCATTGTGTTACTTCGTCAATGGAAAGAGAATGTTTGCGAATAAACAGCGATCGGGGTTGAAAACAAATAATATTTGGATTCAAAAAGCGGCAGAGCCATCCTAGCAACCATTTGTGGTGTGTGGTCAATAGCCTCTCTGTCCCATAATTTTTAATCATGCAACCTGCTATCGTAGCTGCGTTCGCCTTGTGCCTCCTCGGGTTGGCTGTTGCTCAGCCAGTGAATCCAAATGCGCCATTCGAAAGTGGAGAACCAATATTCAGTCAACAACCAGCACAGGGTGTGAATGGTCAAGTTCAGGGTGAAAACGGTGATCAACCATGGCAGCCAGTGCAAGGCGAAAGTAACCAGAATCAACAAAGTGGAAGCCAAATGCAACCCCAAGTGCAGGCAAATATGCCGCTGGGTCCGAGAGTTGTCATGGCAAGACCTATGCCAACTGTATAATGTTAAAGAAGTGCCTGAGAGATAACAGCTATGAATAATTGTGGTGTGAAAGAGAGTCAGAGCAGGTATCTAAAAATAAATTCACTCCGCCATGTCTGTTTTCTATTTCAAACGAGCATAATAAATATTTCTATACAATATAAGGTGTGGACAGCCGTAGATTGACAAAGTATTAGGTGCACAGAAAGAAGCATTGAAATAACGCAAAAAAGTGTTGTTGAATGTTCTCGCAATACCAAGTCAGTCCGCGTTACTGGGCTTTTGCATGAATTTGATCTAAAATCAGGTGAGTTAGCCTCAATTCAACCCTACTTTATCGTATCCCTCTGGGGAAGTGGGCGGCATTGCCCCTCTCCCAGTGTTTTGAGCAAAAATTACGTTTCTGGTGTCTTGCTATGCGGTTTCCAGTTGCTAGAGCGTTGAGACAATTTTATGAAACAGACCCCTGATTGAGAGAAAAATGCACAGTCTCTTTCTTGTGTCATGTGATAAATAACTGACCATGCGGGGGGAGGGATAAAAGATGCACACACATTAGCTAAAACGCCACCATCTATTTAGAAGTTGGCGCTTATTCAGGCAACCTTTCGGTCATAAAATTACATAAGTTTTGTTGATTTTCGTCTATCACTGTGCTCTCACTTTTGAACTGATACGGACCAGAAACTGCTGGAAAGCTTATGGATGACGTGTCTGTCAATCGATGAACACAGACACCACGCGACCCATTCGACCCCTATTGAAACTCACCACGCAGGATGTTGTTGCCATTGCAAGATTTATAATTTACCATTAGATCTTGTGTTAAATGAAACAAACGAGAAAACAATATGCTCTCGATCGAACAATGAAATGACTAAAAAGCGCTTCAGAGCTATGGACTTCTGAATAAGGCTTTCTTAAAGCCGCAAAGACTGGCTGGTATGTGTCTCTTCTGTCGAGAAAAACAACACGTCAGTCTTAATGTAGCGTTGTCATCGGTTGGACGATCGTAGATTTCGCAGGGGTTTGAAATTTTGCAAAGGGTATGTTTCTCATAACGTGTTGTAATGCAGTACGGAAAAGTGAGGCTTATCGTCTAAGTGCCAACTGAACATCCTTCATTTACTCTTTTAAGAGTATTTAAAAATGACCATCGGCGCGATTGGCACGTCTCGGTGCAGTGTTTAACCGTTACTCTTGGCGTGTACAAAAGGAGATTTTTAGCTTTAGCAAACAGTCGTTCTGAAGTATATAATATGCAAATATTTTGATCGCAGTATTATAAGTGCGCTGTATAGTCAGAAGATCGAAAAAACTGAAAAAACTGATCCTACGCCATACTGTGATTGCGCAATTCTGCAGTTTCTCTCGTTTATGGAAACACGCCCCAAGCTTTCATCAGGGGTCTATTTAATATTGTTGACATTCCAGTTACGAAAGGCCAGTATAGGATTATTATTGAGACGGATTATTTTGTTATTCCCGCGTTCATTGCAAATGCTCAGCCAACGCATTTTCTGTAACTGTAAGTATGATAACAATTGTGATAAAACTTTATTGAAGTAGGTTGCTGAAGTTAACGAAGAGCAACAATGAAGCAAACGGTTATCGTCGTTGTCTTGTTGGTTGCGCTGATCTGCCTGACTACGATGACTGATGCCCAAGCCGATCGCGTCGAAGATACAAGGCAAGGAACGCCAAGAGCATACGACGAGAATAGAGTGAAGCGCGATGTCGCAGACACTAAGCAACATGACCCACCCCAGTTCACAGCTCCTGTGATTACCCACAATGCAGATGGAACGGTAGTATCCGTGTTTTGATGCCAGAACAGTTCGGTTTTGTGATTCAATGTTATAATGTGAGGAAAGAGCGCTATCGAAAGTATAAAACCTTTTTCACTATGGTAATTTTAAGGTCTGTTAAGGCGTCGAATATGCTTTAAAACTGTAAAAGTCTTGTAAGCAAAATGAAAGATTTGCTAATGCGTTGATGGATATCGTTTGACAAAATTTCTGGAGTTTTTAAAGCATATTTGACGCCATATTTGCATGCAAGCCGAATGCCGACATAGTGAGTGATACATAGTTTGAGTGCACCAGAGTCGCGCGGCAGAAAAATGCAAATGAAAGACGTCAGCGTTGCGTCAGTAAGCGCTCAAAATACCCTCCGTAAATTTTTGCAATACTTACTTCTTTTTCAACAGCTAGGCACATAAAAAGTGTATGCCACAAAGTTCAAAATTCTTCTGGGACTTTTTTCACTGACAGATCGAGCACTTATGTTGAAATTTTGATGTAGTTGGTCGAGCTTGATTCAACCGACAGAAAGAAGAAATGGCTTTACAATTTAGGTTAAAATGCGAAATTCATGGCTTTCTTTTTGCTGCCAACGCAGAGCGATGGGTTATTAGGTAGCCAAATAACAGATTATCGCCGATTTATCAGCAGCAGTGATTGACAATTGTCACCCGATGATCAACTTATCCGTCATCAATATGCAACAAGATCGGTCAAAGCTATGCGTTCTCGATTTTAATCCCTTTGGAAACCGTGTTGGAGTCCAGAATGTAGTTGACAAGTGATATTTATAATGGTTCACAAATACTCTACAGCAATTGCTTTTGTTACAACCTAATATTAGACAAGTGTGAACGCTGGTTTACGCTCTTTGCAAAATATTCGCAATCGTTACTCCAAGCAGGCGGCGCTATTCCAAGCGGCTGCCACGTGAAGACAGATGTGCTTGTTTACTCTGTCGAATAGCTTAGATTCCATTCCACGCCTTGCAACAATGCTTGGCGTTTCGAGCCCACGACTTTAGTCACAAGGTTGTACCTATATAGCGCGGCTGCTGCTCTTCCTCTACCCAGTTCAGTGTACTCCTTGTTTTTATTGTTGTTCTTCTATCGCTGATACTACTAAATCGCCACCACTTCCCCTGACGAATACTGAGAGCATCCTTGAAAACGCCAGTCGAAATGAAATCAACGATTCTCCTTTTTGTAACGATTTCGTCCATTGCGACTTGTCTATGCTATCCCCAGGTAAAAAGAAATTCGGACAAGTATTTCGTCAATAAATTACGCGTAACAAATATTGATATTTTATTGGATGATGATTAAATTTTTCATTGACACGTTGTTGTTATACTTTAAAATCTAGTGAGCTTTTGATGATCTCTTCCTTTTCGCTTTAACACAATTGTCATCCAATGGTAAACGGTTTCTTGCTTCTTATTGTCATAAAAGTCACATTTCAATGATTAAATAACAGTGCTATAATGATAACGTTGATCCCTTTCAGGTTCATGATCAGTTCTGGAAGAATCAAAAATATGAATCGAATAGAGGTTACATTGCGAGGGCTCAGTTTCGCGGATAT
>NIUQ01004200.1:0-14645 GCA_002796945.1 Plectus sambesii
TTTGTAGATTCTTGTGATGGCTGACTCCAAGATTCATGATACAACAAAATATGAAAGTGATGAAGAGGAGGATGAGCAAACGAGCATGCCAGCAAACTTTTTTGATCAAGCACTTTTCTGGTTAACTCAAACGTATCCCGACTGGAAGAATACAATGGATTCCGAGAGCGGTCAAACAGAATCTATTTGTATACCAGATTGTCTTGATATTGGACCACACAAATTTTACGGTCCCACAAAGTGTGCTGCTGGGTTCAACAAGGAAGAAGTGAAAAGAGCAAAGTCGAGGCTAAAGGGCGAAAGAGGAGAGGAGACTTTCTTTACTGAATTTCGAAAACTGAAACTTGGCGGCATGCTAATTCACGGCTTCTACACGTTCGACTTCAATAAAGTTATGAAGGACAGGGAAAATGGTGGGTTTGTCGACATTGAGAATGATGAGCAACAGTTCGAGTGCGACTTTATTTTTATTCATCAACGTTACGGAGTCGTAGCTATTGAAGTAAAAGGATGCGATGGTGAACAAGAGATGCCAAGTCAGTTTAAGCGGGCCGCTGACCAACTGAATTATCAACTTCCTGGACTTGAAGTTCTCTTTAAAAGATTAACTGGCGAATCTCACTGTCCTTTCAAAGTTCAGGGTGTTGTGTGTATGCCAAATTTTAACATAGAAACTGCAATTAAATCGAATAAGAAACTTGAGCTTGAGAGCAAATTTCTTTTCAAACTGATAGACAAATCGCTGCTACTAAACTCCGATTATATACGGCAGTTTTGGGAAGAAATACAAATGCATGGCTTTCTGCTCACTGATGCATCAATCAAGTTTTTGGTTGCGCTATTCGCCTACAGATCAGCAAAGTTTATGTCAGGACCTTTGAATGCGCTGGAAATATACCGCCGCATCGAAAATCAGGACTTCAGGTATACTAAAACGAAGCTGCCAACAACACAAACAATAATTTTTAATAATGAACAATTAAAAGCGATTGAATGTACATCGCAACGCGTCCTTATTAGTGGCCCACCGGGCACAGGGAAAACTCTCTGCCTTATTCAAAAGGCATTAAGTTTGGCAGATGTGGACAAACCTGGAAAAGTTATTCTGGCACTAGTGGATACTCCAGATTTGGAGGCCAAGTTTCGACAAATTTGTAGAATTAGCAAATGTTCTGCAATGAAGCGACCACCTTTGATTCAGACTAGTTTCAACTTCAATCGCCTCTCCGCGGACGACGATTTATTCTTCGACGAAATGTGCGTAACCGATCTGATTTCATTGCACAAAAAATTCACAGATCGACCCTTGAAATCAGGAAGTACAACGGTAGCTATAACGGGTTGGATTTTTCCAGCCGAAGCCAAAAAGACTCGTAGCGTCCAAGAAAGGTACTTAGTTAATTACGAACATTTTGAGTTGAAAACTGTGATACGAGGAACAAAAACTATTATCGAAGAATGGAAATCCGTTTACAACGATCCTTGCATTCGCATCGGTCACAATATTACTGGTACGTCGATTGAAAGATATTCAGTCGTCGACGTTGCCGAAATGCTTGAAATAGTCGCCTCGAAGATTGCCTCATTGCTAATACGTCTTCCAAAAGTGGAAGCAGCGATTGCCCAACGCTCAGACAGTTTAAGGGTCTTCGATTCTCTTTCACTGCAGCAGTGTTTTCCTCGCGACATAGCAGTTCTTACGACGACCTCAATTTACGATGAAAAAATAAGAGCTCATTTGACGAAAAAAGGGATTCGATGTGGTCCTGTTCAAAAGCAGACTCGCGATTCCAGACTAATCGCCGTCGGTGATGCAACACACGCGTTGTCATTTGAATGGCCTATTGTCATTGTGGTAGCTATAGCTCCATACTGCCGAACGCTGATCAATTCAGAGTATTTGATAGCAACTTCCCGCGCAATCGCCAAACTCATTGTTATCGATGTTCCCTCATGTTGTAATAGTGATGACGATTTGAACACGCTTAAATAGTAATTTGCATTTTTAGCATGTTTTTTCGCATGACCATGTTTCATTTGCTACATGAACATCAGTATGTGAAGCAATATCACGTGGGCTTTGGTAAAAAATGTATCCCTTAATGCATTTGCTTGTGCAACATAATTTGATACGGAATAGAAGCAATCTCTGCTGAGACAACCTGTCTCGCAACCTTTACCTTCGGCTGCTAACTGTGGGAACTTTGCATACTTCTCTTGAATACGTCAATAACGTTACAGTTATAACTGTTAAATGCTGGGAGTTGGAACACCTGAAATGAAAGCGATTCTATATATATTGTTCTATACGATTATTTTTATCTACGAAGCGCTTTCAACATGAAATTGTGATCTCTGAACATGTATGTCTGCCGCCATAGCTCAGTTGGTTAGAGCGTGGGTCTAATAAGCCCAAGGTCGCAGGTTCGACCCCTGCTGGCGGCACATAATATTTTGAATGATGATGTCATTTTATTTGCATAATATAGTCGGACTGACTGCTATTAAACAACTTTTTAATAGAAATTCACTTCAAATTACTGAACAGGTAGTCAGAACGAACGGCAAAGTTCAGGAAAGTTGTAAAAATCAGTTATACACTTATCGATCATTCCGAAATGTTTATAGAACCACAGCATTTTCTGTTAGAAGCGTACCCGTAAAGGTTTAACAGTAAAGCTGATGCGCCCTTCTCAAAGTGATTGCTGCTTTCTCAGTTTCATGTGCCTTGCAACCCTTTGTAGAAAAACAATGTCCATAATATAAGGACCCGAAAGATGACAACTCTTCTATACACTTGAATGTGAAAGCCACGTGAAGCAGCGGGTGTCCAACCTTCCCTGTTTTCTGCTGCTCATCGTCACAGCTGGCGAACAAGAGGTGCACGCCATGAAAGGAAGTGAAATTACCACAGTGTTAATGGGATAGCTACGCAAACAATTATAATCGCTCTGCTTCCTTCATCATAGAACAATTATCATTCGGATAATTTCATTTCGTACTAATGCAACAAATTCCCACGTAGAAATTGAGAAAGAATAATTGATCAAGGCACAATCAAATTACTTCTTTCTTGCCAACTTCGATTCGCTCTATTCGCTACCGCCTTTCTTATGAAATGCGCCCGACACGCAAAGAGGATTCTCGAGGTTTGAATTGATTTTGCCGATGAAAATAAGTATCCCAAAGATGTGCTGTTATATAAAGTTGCTGAATAATCAAGAACAGACATAATCTTGCACATATAAATAGGAAATACTTGTGTTTCACTTGAGACGCGAAACTAAAATTGACTAGGTAGAGAGATAGCCGTACTCCAAAAAGAAATCAGTTGTGCTTCGCGATATTCGACGATGCTCCTTTAGGAATAAGGGGAACTACAGACACCGGTTTCTTCTAGTCTCAAAACCACTCCCCTGCTTCGCTGTTTAAGCTGAAAACTCAGACATCTCATTGCACCGAAGACCAGCACCAGCCATGGTAGTAATTATAAAGATGGTGGCTCTGATTCAACGCAAATGAAACGGTGCCGTATTTGTGCTTAATCATGATACTTGTAGTGCTCCAGCAACGACTCGATAGCGTTGACAACAAAATTTTGGCGATCGTAGGACACAAGCGTATTCGAAGCGTTACAGCGTCTGAAGTTTAAAATTCTGACCTGATCAATCTAATTCTCATCACTTGCTACTTCACGATTTCTCAATAGCGGCTGTTGGAATCGCATGTTGAAGAAAGTTATCCGAAGCCGTATGTGTTATCTCTTATTTCAGTTTTTGGATAAGCTTGATATAAGCTATTTCTATAGTGAGATTGAAAGCTGAACAGAGTATTCTCAAGAAATACTTGTGTTTCAGTTTAAACCTGAGCTTTTGCAACAAGAAAATGAATATTTCGGATTCAAGCAGTGTCAGCACAATCGTACCGCTGCCATTGACAATCTTTTTGTGCATCTTATCATCCGCTGGCTTAATAATCTCATTTGCAACAGTTGTCATAAGTGTCACCTATAGGAAGCGTTTTGGCGATTACAGATTGTTTATCGCAAATATAGCGTTCATCGACACAGTCAGTGAATTGGCCTACATCATTATTTTTGCTGCAAAATTCACATATCAAGACGAAGATTTTCCCAAATACGTTAATCTTTTATATAGGATTTCAGCGTTAGGCTCGATACTCTCAGCAATTCTCGTTCATCTGCCAAGTACCATCAGCCGTTTCATACTACTGCGCTCTTTAGATGGAGAAAATGCTTACAAGAAATACTTTAAACGCAGTTATATGATTGGCTATTTCTTGTTTGTGGACATCTTCCCATTTTTATTGACGGCGTTATACGAGTATACAAAATCTTCTCTCGCTGTTCTGATATACATGGTATCATATGTCGCGAGTTATATTGTCATTGCAGTTCTTTCTTTCAAGCTCTATAAAATTGTGAAGAAAGGCGTTGAGACCTCGCATGCGCGCCTTTCGAATGATTCGGCATCCCGAAGAGAAGTAGTGCGCGCTTTCCTCTATCAAGCATGCACACCGGTTGTGTGTCATTTGTTTGTTGTTCTAATCGCTCTTTGTCAAATATTGCATCTGACGGGCTGGAAAATATGTGCCGGTACAGATAAATATTTCGTACCAGTGCTGCTGTTCATAATCGCTCTTAATCCTCTTGCCAACGTAGGCATTGTTTTTGTTGTTATTAAGCCGTACAAGCGCGCGCTTCGCTCTATCTTACGCTGCAAGTTTGAAACATAATGTTTGTGTCGTATAAATTCACTGCCTATCATCATTATTCGTAATTCATGCATTCTATTATGTTATTTCTGCATTCACTTAAAGCGCTACTGTGACGACATGGAGCGCAAGGTTCACGACATGGAATGAAATACTGATGAATTATGATAACATACGGTCCATTTGTACGTGCGCGGACTTTGTGTATTTCTTACCCTTTATGTTTGCTAAGAAAATGCATCTTTTATCGGTACCTGACCTTCTTTTTGTACGCTTGCGATTGCTTGAGAAATGATAGGGAATTTTTAGGAAATAGTATGCTCTCTGGATATTCGTGGTAATGATTACTTTTATCTGCGACTTTCAGTACAGGAGAATTCGTTAACAGCGGTTTCGGTTAAACCAGTATATCGCTTATAACGGTCAAATCTTGTCGGTTCCCCAGGTGACCGGTACAAAATAAATTGGACTAAAGTAAGACCTTGCACTCCAACACTGGCCGCCATAGCTCAGTTGGTTAGAGCGTGGGTCTAATAAGCCCAAGGTCGCAGGTTCGACCCCTGCTGGCGGCAAATATCTTTTGGTCAAGAATAATCGATTCATACTGAGAAAATTAGGCCAACTTGTAACGACGATGTTTTTTTAATTCACGCCGTCACATCAAGGTTGGCCCGTCCAGTCTTGTTCATAGGAACGGTCCAAGAACAGTTCAAAGTTACGTCACTTCCAAGAAGAAGAACAGAGAGTGCCAACGATGCCCAAGAAAAGTTAAGTGCCTCTGATGAAATGGGCTGATGGTTAAACAAGGCCGCTAATGATAAAAGGCCGCTGGTGGTTCGGAGGTGCGACATTTGGAAATCGCCTACTCTTAGTTAAGTCGAGCATTTAATTTATAAAAGGAACCATTTTCTTTAGTACAAGCTTTACTTTGCTAGTAGAAGTGAAGTCCGATTGTTACTGTGGGGGAGAAGTAGGGTAACGAAACAGATGTCTCGGAAACAACGCATTCTCAGCGATTCGTCCCAAAGTGGACCAAAAAGTGATGTGCCGCCAGCAGGGGTCGAACCTTCGACCTAGGGCTTATTAGACCCACGCTCTAACCAACTGAGGTATGGCGGCCTATACACCATTTAATCCACTGAAAATCGCACAAGTGTCGCAGATAGTGGTAATCAAATGCACTGATATGCAGAGAGCATACTATTCCTTGAACATTCCGTATTGCATGAAATTTTTTTAGCAAGTAAAATGGGCACGAAATTATGTCGCTCACACAAGCAAATACACCGCCTATAACTATAGTTCGTTACACTTGCATTTCAGTTCGTAACACCAGCGTTTCAAGTAAGTGCAAAGAAGACAAAACAGAATGAAAGGATTGCAAAATGAAATGCAAGAGTAAAGAAATTATGATGATAGGCCGTGAATTTATACGATACATATCATGTTACAAACTTGCAGCGTAAGAAAGAGCGAAGCGCGCGCTTGTACGGCTTGATAACAACAAAAACAATGCCGACGTTGGCAAGAGGATTAAGAGCGATTATGAACAGCAGCACTGGTACGAAATATTTATCTGTACCTTTACATATCTTCCAGCCCATCAGATGCACAATTTGACAAAGAGCCATTACAACAACAAACAGGTGGCACACAACTGGTGTGCATGCTTGATAAAGGAAAGCGCGCACTACTTCTCTTCGGGTTGCAGAATCATTCGAAAGGCGCGCATGCGAGGTCTCAACGCCTTTCTTCACAATTTTGTAGAGCTTGAAAGAAAGAACTGCAATGACAATATAACTCACGACATATGATACCATGTATATCAGAACAGCGAGAGAAGATTTTGTATACTCGTATAACGCCGTCAATAAAAACGGGAAGATGTCCACAAACAAGAAATAGCCAATCATATAACTGCGTTTAAAGTATTTATTGTAAGCATTTTCTCCATCTAAAGAGCGCAGTAGTATAAAACGACTGATGGTACTTGGCAGATGAACGAGAATAGCTGAGAGTATCGAGCCATATGCCGAAATCTCATAAAAAATATCAATATATTTAGGAAAATCTTCATTTGGATATGTGAATTTTGCAGCAAAAATAATGATGTAGGCCAATTCACTGACTGTGTCGATAAGCGCTATATTTGCAATAAACAATCTGTAATCGCCAAAATGCTTCCTATAAGATAGACTAACGAATAATGTAGCAAAGGAGACTAAAAAGCCAGCGGATGATAAGATACACAAGAAGAACGTTAATGGCAGTGGTACGATTGCGCTAGTCTTGCTTGAATCTAAGGAATTCATATCGGGCGTCTCGTTGTAAAAGCTCATTTTTAAACTAAGATAAAAGTATTTCTTGGGAATACTCTGTGTTAGCTTTTGATCTTACTATGTGAATAGCTAATAACAAGCTTATCCTGAAAACTTAATTAAAAGATAACGCTAGAATATACGGCTTCAGATAGCTCTTTCGAAAAGGTAACGCCAATGGATGTTAATAAAGAATCGTGGAGCAGCAAGAGATGTGAAGTGGACTGGTCAGGTCAAAATTTCAAGCTTCAAGCAGGGCTGAACCGTTCCGAACGCGCTTGTGACTCAGCCATTGCCGAACTTTGTTGGTCAACACAATCGAGGAGCTGATGGAACACTGCAAGCATCAAAGGTTAAACAGAAACAAGCTCCATTCGCATGGACTCAAAGCCTCCGTCCATATAATAACTATCAGCGCTAATGTTGAACTTCAGTATGATGATTAGCCCGAGTTTCCGGCTTAAACAACGAAGCAGGAAATGTTTTGAGACTAGATGGGACACAGTTTCGGTGACTCGCTCACTTTTGAAGAAATGTCGTCGAATATCGCGTGGCTCTCCCGATTCCTCCCAGTTGTGCGATTGTTCCCCTAACTAATTGGTTTTAGTTCCACATCTGAACTGAATCACACGCTTTTTTTTCCTAAAAAATATACAATGTTACAGTTTCTGAATATTCAGCAACTTTATATATGTAACAAAAGTATCAGAAAATAATTTCCACCCGCAAAATTAATTCAAATCTCGAGAATCCTCTTTGCGTGTCGGGAGCATTTCATAAGAAAGACGACAGCGAATAGAGCGAAGCGACGTTGGCAAGAAAGAAGTAATCTGATTGTGCCTTCATCAATTATTCTTTCTCGCTCTATGCGCGAAATTTTGTTGGATGAGCATGAAATGAAATTTATCCTAATGATCATTGTTCTATGATGAAGGAAGCAGAGCGATAATAATTGTTGGCGTCACTACCCCATTAACGCCGTGATAACTTCACTTCCTTTCATTTAGCGTGCCTCATGTTTGCCATCTGCAAGGACGAGCAGCAGAAAGCAGGCAAGGATGGACGCTCGCTGCTTCATGTCACTTTCGTATTCAAAGGTATAGAAGAGCGCTGGCAACTTTCGGATTCTTTATTATTGACTACGTTTTGCTACAGAGGGTTGCAATGCATAAGAACCTGGATGTCGCGAAGGCGATTAACATAGCTAGTGATAAATGTTCGCGCGAACGCTTTAACGCTTTTTTCCCGCCGCCAAGCCGCGTATAAATCACTATGTGAAAACGCGGTAACGGGAAAACAGCTTGCCTCGCACCACATGATCGCGGCGGTGTTTTTTACATGTTACGCGATGTAACAGCTTAACACAAAGGCTTTAACACACAGACTGTGGTGCCTTTCTTAGTCCGCTATCTTTAAACCCTCAAGGAGCTCAGTGTGCTAAGGAGCTCCTGTATAAAAGAAGCCCCCTCACGTTTAACGTCACTTACTTGTAACCCTCTAGTGAGAGCTAGCTGTAACCACTAGATCCGTTCGCCTAACTACGAATTGTATAAGCGTGTCCCCGCCATAAGCAACGAGAATAAAAGATATTTGTGAACGAAGAGAGAACGTCACAACACTGGAAGAGGATTATATATTTCTTCCGATAACCGCACACCCTCCAATAATTGCCCCCCCCCCCTTCAGAGCACTTAAAACACAAAAGGCCTAAGCAGTATTGAATACAGCATTGAATCCTCATTCGAATTCGATTACTAACATCGTGCAGTCATTCTCGTTTTGAGTTATTTAATAAGTTGAATTAGCGATTGAAAAGAAGAGATGCCCTCCCTCCAACGAGCGGCTCATTCCAATATCGGTTAAAACCATAATCGCCCAACCACCAATAATCGCTCAGCTGAAGCCTAGGTAGGAAGAGTACTAGCCCATGGTGCTTATTGAAAGAAATACGCTGAATCCGTTTGTTGAGGGGGTGTCTGCTTTATTGCAAAATCTTTACGAGTATAATTTTTAACAGAAAATGCGGTTGTGTACATAAAAATTTCAGGAAAATCGATTTGTCTGTAAATGATTCATATGACTTTCCTGCACTAAGCCGTTTGTTCTGACTACCTGCTAATTAATTTGAAGTGAATTTCCATTAAAAAGTTGTTTAATAGCAGTCAGTCCGACTATATTATGCAAATAAAATGACTTCATCTTTCAAAAGATTATGTGCCGCCAGCAGGGGTCGAACCTGCGACCTTGGGCTTATTAGACCCACGCTCTAACCAACTGAGCTATGGCGGCATGTCTGTTTCGTAGATTTCGTTTCTTAAATTCAAAAATTTTACAAGCAGTTATCTATAGTAGTGAATCGTTCTGCTTGTTTTCTTTAGCAGTGTGACTTGGCCTGTTCCATAACTCAGTACTGATTGAATTTCATGCTGGTCGCCTATCATGAAAAAGCTTTATACCGTATTTCTTCCAATAGACGCCCAGGGCGTCTATTATTTCAACCTAGGCTAGAGGGGGGCGTCTATTGGAGGGAGGGCGTCTATTGGAGGGTGGGCGTTTATTGTTTCAACCGATGTTTGAACATGGCGTTCAGTGGAGAGAGAGTATTTTTTTTCTTAATTGCTACTTCAGCATAGAATATTATTCATAAATATAAGGATTGTGCGATATCAGTAGTCGAATTTGAGTGGGAGTTCAGTATTGACCTTCACTGTACAGGCGATTATCATTTTAATTACCCTAGAGAGGGACGATTACTTGGGGGGGGGCGTCTATTGGAGGGTGGGCGTCTATTGGAAGAAATACGGTATACATATTTTCATACACTGATCGTCGTTTTATTTGAAACATTTTTTCTTTGGATAATTTTACAGAAAGAAATTTATGTTTCAAGTAATATTATTATGTAATACTTTTAGTGATCATGCTAACGTGCACATGCAGAATGACTATAAACGATTTGCGTTGTCTTTTGTTAGCTGTAAAAGGGAAGAGTAGTGTGCAGTAGCCGCCGCCATAGCTCAGTTGGTTAGAGCGTGGGTCTAATAAGCCCAAGGTCGCAGGTTCGACCCCTGCTGGCGGCAAACTAACTTTTTAAACATAGCGTGCGTGATGAATGTGTCACTATCACACACTGAAGGGTGTGTACTATTTTTATTCAAATATACTGAATATCAATAAGTTATAATGGTTCACTATTTTATTACATTACATGCAGAAAAGGAGGATAATTTCATGAGAAAATGACAGATGAGATTGAAGGCAACAAAGTGAGATATTATTAACATTTCAAACTAAAATAATTGAAGTAATCTAAGCGATACTAACATAGCACATTGATAAGAACCAAAATCCATTAATAACAATGCATCACATATTTATAATCGATGCGGAAATATAATTCGTGAGAAAAACGAGCTGTGAAACAGATAGACGAAGGCAGCGGCATGCGCTCCGCCTCTCCAACCGTCCTCTCGGAATTTTGATTTGCTGGAAAAAGAGGGAAAGGAGGCACTTTCCTTTTTTCTAAGTCGCCTCCCAATGAACCGTCCCCACCTTTAATAAATGCGTCAAATTGTGGGAACGAGAGCCATTGTTTTCAAAACTGAAGTGTTAGAACATACAATGCATTGACATCCATTTTAAATATAATCAATTGACGATCCAGTTCATAAATGAGGACTTTTTTCTTCAGCTAACGCCGAAATATATTTTTCACACTTTTTTCAGGATAACACTTGGCGCAATGCCATTTTGTCATGAAGAGAAAGCACTGGTAATATTTTTTCGTTTTTTTGTGCACCATAGCCTGTCAGTCGTGGACGAGCATAGGTGCAAACTGTCAGCATACTGCATCGATTGACATTAATCCAGCAAAGGATTAAATTCGAATTAGATGTACGGAGAGTCTCTCAGCCATTGGAGCAGAAAAGCAAAGAAAGCACGATCTTCGTTGTGTTTCTTCTGCTGCTGCTTTGGTTGAAGATGATCGGAGTTATCTTTCACCTCCACGTTCTTTGCGGCCTTCTTTTTAGCAAATAGATGCATTTTAAGCGGAGAAGCCTAAAACGAACAGTATCCTTTATATATACACTATTTTGCGCTCATATTCTATAATTTCAATAAACAGTATATTCTGCAGTGACTAACATAATTTATCCACTCAGATCAGCTCATAAAGAACAAAACTACGAACCTCGGGTTAATGGAGACAACTTGAAATAGAAGTTCGTTTGAATTTGGCAGACAAGAGTAGATGATAGCAGCTGGGAGCCCTAAGATTCGAAAAGTAAACGTGAGCAACTGAAATTTCGCAAAGTCTACTTCTTTTATACGGCAGTCGTTGAAGTTTCGCAATTGCACAACGTTTACGAAATCGTTCCCCGTGGCGCAAACGTCATTTTGTGCGACGTCTGGCTGGCGTTTGGCGGCGACGCACGGAAACAACAATGGTGAGTCGCAGGAAACGAGTTTGATAAGATGCACTACGCGCTGGCTTCAGCAGTTGGTGTCTTCTTCAATCATGGGAAAGCGGAAACTTGACGTCATGCACGATAAGCAGCGTGCCCAACCACGCTATAGCATAAAGCAATAAACGTCATAGTAAAGCGAGAGTGGGAGGGAAGCCGTACCCCCGCCTCGTTTGCACGCGATGGACCGATAAGGCGCAACGTTTTCCTAAGAACAAATTTCAAATTCGTTACTAGTTACCGGAGTTTCTCGAAAATAAGCCCCGGGCTTATTTACGAGAAATAGCATTTTCGAGCCTCAACATTTTCCTCTAAAATAAGCCCGGGGCTTATTTTCGAGAAATGCAAAAATTGCAGTATTTTGCCCCCGATTCGTTAAAATATTCACACGCGATCATCATCACTATTAAGCAGTAGCTGTAATCTATCAATAAGTTTGTGTTGTGCCAATAAGGAAACGAATTTAACGTTTATTGTGCAAAAATCGCGATTTGCNACGGAATAATTTTTGACCGGAAAATAAGCCCGGGGGGTATTTTCGAGAAGACTTTCGAAAATAAGCCCGGGGGGGGCTTATTTTCGGGAGGGCTTATTTTCGAGAAAATCCGGTAATCTGTTTTGGCAGCTCTATTTCGCTTTGATTATTGCGTCTTCTGAACGCTAGAGGTTTGTCTGGGGTGCTTCTCATTCACAATTTTAAAACGCACGTTTATTACTTTTACCGTATCCTTTAGAATTAAATCACTGCTGTGCCATATGTATGCGGAGCTATAATTTTGTAATTAAACGGAGGGAATATCAGCATTAAGGGTCGCCTCATAGATAAGTTATTAAAAAATCTTTGTCTAAACGTATGCCAAACGGAAGTATTTTACTCGCTTCTCACCATGTAATATAACGTTTTGTGAAACATTTGCATATCATCATAATTTTTCCGATACGTTCAAGTTATGTGCGCCCCTACTTATTATAAGGCAATACTTCTGACATTATTCAACCATAACCAATATACAGCAGCTGCAAAAAATTGTCGAGGATAAGCTAAAAATCGTACAGCATTAATCAGCAAACAATTTAGTTACTGCTGATATACAGCAGCTAGTAAACGATTCAAGCATCGGTAGTACTGCACTCGTACGAAATCATATTGATTTTGTCAAACTAGAGTTCTCTTCGTGAAATAGCTGAGATTAAATGGGCGCAGGAATGGCGCACTTGATAGGAAATACGGCAGTCAAGAAACCATATCAAAGTATTTTACTTTTCTTCATTTTTACATTTACATTTTATTTTACATTTGTTGCAAAGCGATTGAGGTCTGGTGCGGGCGGTCAAATTCTGAGATTTTTACTGCCTTTCAAATGTGTGAGAGGGCCGAAAAGTGGACGCATCATGACGTGAGGTATGCGTTAATGACGATATGCTGCAAAAAACGTTGATCGAGCGTCAAGAGAAAGGAAATCGCTCAGTAAAAACAATGATCATCGTTTCAAATTTAAACCCATGAACGATCCGCCAGTGTAGAGATTATTGATTAAATAGTTAGATATATTGTTTCTCAGTGTAACATTTTGAATCAAAATTAATATAGTACCATATATGTTTTGAGCAATCGAAACAGCGCATCATGTTCACTTTTGAATCCTCTTGCGTAGCACGAGTGTATAATGATATCTGGATGTTTCCCAGCTGAGGCAGATTCTGGCTGATATGAATATTTTAGCAGTCCCAAAATATATTCATTTTATTTAATGACCAAGACAACTGAGATATGAATACTCTTGGATCAGTCATGGTCAACCAATGTATTCGATAGTCAAAAGAATAATATTCAATCTTGTCGATAATCTGGCAGATTTTGCTAATTATTTCTCTGAGGTGTTTCTCGTCTGAAACTGGATCTCGTACCGCGCCTTATATACAACCGTTATTTTGCACAGGAATCTTGAATTCCAGTGGATCATTACAATTGATTTTTTAAATAAGCTTATTATGCTATAAACATAGCGGGACTCCAAACTGGTTCAAAATTCCTAATTGTTTCTGTAGTTCATAAAAATGCAGAGTTTGGTAAATGTACCTTAAGGGACCAAAATAAAAGTCAATTTTTTGCTCAACTAATCACAAAATACGTCGACTGTAACGAGATTGTTTGGCGCAGTTCGAATCTGAACGCTAAGCCAAGCATGGCACCCTGTGTTTATTTACATCGTAAAAGTTTATTTAGACAAGACGTCGACTGTTGACTGGGTGTGTATCACGAAGACAGACCGCAATCTCTTCATTTACAAACAGGTTAGCGACCTAGAACAAGGTTAGCCCAAGCGCGCAACCCTGTATGGTAATCGACGGAAGGGTGTTGTTGTGGGCAAAAACCGGCCGAGGCACGACCGACTGGCGCCACCGTTGCGACTAATGCTGCATTCCAGTTCACTCGCTTCAATTTTCGCTTTCTTAATTGCCCTCTTGCTCCACTTTCACTTTTAACTTCACTTTCACTTTCTTTTCACTTTATCACTCTTCATTTTTTGTGCACCGGCAGACGTAGGCACAGGGCGTTTGGTGCAGCGATCTGTAAATGGTTAAGTGTTCACAATGTTATGCATATGCTAGAATTGTAATAGGATATGTTTATTTTGTTGTTAAAATACTTTACGTGACACCTGCTTGAAATGGTTTGTCAAAGTATTACATGCATTCCGTAAAAGTATACATATGCATGCAATATACTGTTTTATGTGATGCGCAGAACTTCGAAGGAATTCGACAGTCTAGAAAATTAATGTACTTAACTGTGTATCCCATTTCTTGAAACATATTATATTTTAATAATATATATATTTCCCTATTTTGGAGTATTTTCGTATTTATTTAGTATAATTTAGTGGATCATACTGTAAGGGTAGAAATATTGGGTGGTACTTTATTTGGGTGACTGGCCCAGTTGGACCAATTCGGTAGTTAAACGAACCGCCAAATTCACCCAAATTTAATATTGTCCCCGCAAACGCTTGTGGCACTCGAGTCCATTTTATGCAAACTGCGCATAATCTTGGGTCCCTGTCGATCAATTGAGTTTTGCGTTCAAACAGCGAACTTTGCAAGTAATTGTGCCAATTCACGTTTA
>NIUQ01004201.1:0-14541 GCA_002796945.1 Plectus sambesii
GATCAATTGAAGCGTGCGACGGCCGTGGAGTTGGAGAGTGAGTTCGATGATCCTGTCGGACACGAAGACGACGCCGAGCACGCGCTTGTTCAGTGACGACGGCATGTAGAAAGCGACACCTGCGAAGGTGCGCTCGCCTTGAGGCTTCCCGCTCTGGTAGATCGTGTAGCCGGACGGGAGGTTGACGCGTTTCGAGCCGCTGAGCCGAGTTTCCGCGATGCCGATGACGTCGAACTTGACGCTGTGGATTTCTTCCTCGAAGGCGGTGAGGCGTTGGCGGGTAGCGATGGATCGGGCATTGTACGTACATACGTACAGGGAGGCAATTAGTAAACCTCACGACGCTCACGACGCTCACGACTGAAAACCTCACGACGCTCCATGAGCGTAAAACTCACGCACGCGCACCTAACTACTGTAGCAGAAATGCGCTGTTCCGATTTTTTGTATTTTATTGATTAAACAGAAGCTAAGTAAAATCTGTTTCGCCTTTTGCTGATACTTCAGATAGTCTTTGTTCCTTCCGCATTCGATTTTAGCACATTTATATCGAATTTCGTGAATTTTAAAGTCATTTTAAGCAAAAAAGGCGAATTTACATAGGAAATTTACAAAAATAAACGTTAAAATACCTAATTTAAGTGCAAAGAAGGCAAATTACGATGAAAAACCGGTAATTTTGAGTTTTTGAAACCAAACCTTTGCTCAAATTATTCCAAATAACGGCCCGATTTTAAAATTAGCAATAAATGGAATCCGCACACAATTCTACTACAGTAGATAGGTACGCGTGTGTGACCTTTGGGGTCATGGCAGCGTCGTGAGGTTTTCCGTCGTGAGGTTTACTAATTGTCTACAGGGAAGGGAACATGGAGTCAAATTTGCTACACCCGCGCCCGCAACGGCGTGTTGGGGCGGGGATTTGATAGGCAGCGGGAGCGCGCGAGAGGTCAAGAGAGCAAATAAGAGAACCGACCGCTCACCACCGCGTCACAATCAAAGACCTACAGCCAGTATATTTTTTGCATATTTACAAGCATAACAGAAACAGATTTGCCACCTATTTTAATTATTACATAAACGGTCACGGGAGCAAGGCTCCACTCTCATATGCCTACGGTATTTGAGCCGTCTCGTACTGTGCACCAAAATCTTATCCCAAGAGCCGCCTTCATGGACTTTAACTGACTTATACCACTGCGAGAGATAATTGACACCATCAAGAAGAAGCAATGCAAGAACTAAAAACGTATTGACTTGTGCCGGTGCCGTGTAAAATTCTCTGCCCGTGTAAAACTCTGCCGGCAGAGTATTATACGCGTAATGCTCTGCCGGCAGAGTTTTAAACGGGTCCAAGGTGAGTAATATTCTGCCCAGCGTGTAAAACTCTGCCCTTGTTAGAAATGTATTTAATTCAAAGTTTGAAGCAGTATTATTTATAAATTAGTACAGAAGAATAGCAAACGAAATACGCGCAAAAGAATAGACGAGTAACTAAGGCGATAACACAACTTCGAAGTGATTGTGAGCGTTGTACAACAAAAAGGTGGTTAGATCGGCGTTATTGGTAGCTGGGCGGTCGGCGCGCGGTCGAGGTCCGTATCCTTCGTACTGCTTGATGTTACGGGCGCTGTTATGGTTGTTGTAGACGTAGATCATGCAGTTGAACATGTCGGCAAAGACGAGGATCTCGATCTCTGTGCCCCAATGATCTCTGCCAATGCCAGAAATGCACACACTGCGGTCTAAGAACTTGGCGATGGTGTGAGTACCCATTAACGGTTGCCACACAGAAGAGAATAACTCCATGTAGTCGCAGATGGCCCGCCGAACAGTGAGATGATGCTGCTCAGAACCGGTGAGGCAGAAGGAGAAAGCGCGGAAGAGGCAGTTGCCGTCGGCAACAATCTTCCTGATGTTCTTTGGCTTAGAGGCCACTGTGCATTTGAACATACGAGCAGTACCAAATTCAGGACGGACAATTTCATTTCTATGGACATCTAAGGGCATACTGTTAGCTATCATGTAACCTTTAGTGGGAGGCTTGAAGCGCAAATCGCGGTCGGTGTTGACATCGTTGATCAAGACGTCAGAGTCGATCGGAATGGGAGTAGACTGAAAAGTAGGGGGAGAAAGGGAAGTCTTCTTCGCTGGTGTAGAGAGATAAATTTTCTTTGCTGGTGAAGAATCGTAGGCCTCTGATTCACTCTCGTCAGACTTGGTGATGGTAATTACTGCAATGCTGGCAGGCTTTTTGTCGGAGCCATACTTGTTCATCTTGTAGTACATCAACAAAGTGCCATCGGCAGAGATGGAGAAGTTGGCGCACTTGTGTCGATAAGTAGACCTCTTGCCCTTACCCTTGCTCTTTTCTACCTCTTCAAAACTTGGCATTGTGCCTTCTTTCTTGTACGCGAAGCTTTGCTCGTATTCTTCAATGGTGTAGACGCCTTACTTGAAGTCAGGGGTTCCAACTGCAGCCTTCTTCATCGCGGTAGTCATTGTAGAATGGAGATGAAAGGGTTAATACAGAAAAAAAAAAAAAAAGATTAGATATACGTCAACGAAAATAAGTCAAACTACGAACAAAAGTTAAGAGAAAATACAACTTAAAACTTACGAAAGAGAAGAAAAGAGAAATTGCGACAAACCACGGTCGAAAGAGGAGGAAAAATGCAACAAACAACGAACTCAAAAGAGGGGAGAAATAGAATGACGATTCGAAGGTAGAGATGATAAGGCGACGAAAGCAAATGCACTGATGTCGTTGCATTGACTTCGATATTTACATAGCGGTCAGTCTGCCGTTTGCCGCGCAATATTACCGCGCAGTCACCATTTGCGCGCTTCATTTAAATTTGTCGCCATTTTACCGCGCATCATTGTGCTCGCGGTCATTTTGATTGTATTATTTGACCTTGACGGGGCAATAGCTTTGCATGTGGTCAGAGGTTACTGTTAGGGCAGAGTTTTATACGCTGGTCAGAGTATTATACGAATAAAACTCTGCCGGGCAGAGTTTTACACGGGCAGAGTATTATATACGACACCGGCAAGAAGTGACCGCAGCATTATTAAACCTCGTGAGCGCTATTGTTATCGATCATGTGATTTAAAATCTGAAACATGCGCAGCGCTTTTGTTGAGAGAACTATTGAAAATAAGCTCGAGAAGCTAAGGGGCCTATTTCATAAAACTGTTGCAATTGCAGAGTTGCAGAATTGCGGAATTGCATCAGCGGCGATTGGTCAAAAAACCTGAAACAACTGGAAAAAACAAGAAAATGACCAATCACTGCGCTTGCCATTCCACAACTCTGCAATTGCAACAGTTTTATGAAATAGGCCCAGGAGTTCATTTTCGATAAAGTCGGTTCTTTAAACGTAAAGATACCTATGAAAGGACTACATTCAATTTGAGCAAAATCCGCTTGATCTAATTAAGTTGCCATGAGATTATACATGACGCATTGTGGCTCTCGGGCATCAAAGCTTTATCAGTAAGTATGTTGCCAAGAGTCAGGTGGACTGCACTTTGTTGAGAGATTCGATTTAGAACTCGAGTTTTTGTAAAACTGAGTACTGAAACAAGCATCGTATAAGAAAAGAGGCTTGATTATATAAAACTTGCCGATGAGAGGGTCGATTCGAGGGAGCTCCATTCGGTCATTTACGGTGATTATTTACAGTTGACAACAGTAGGGGACAAAGAACGCTGCTGCAACACTGTACTCGGGACGTCCAAAGATGCTTGATCTCGCTAGCGAACGAGAAATCATACCTTTTGCACAGAATTGTCAAAGCTGAGGAACTGTACTACAGACCACAGTGCTTGATTTTTGCGCATAATGTTTGATCAAAATTTCTGTACATGAATCTGAGCTTGGTTGTCAACTCGCATGTTATACTTATACAATCAGTTGTTGGCGCATTTAAATATTGAACTTTGACAGCGCAATTAAGCTTCTGTTTCGCATGCGGCGCGCCTTGCATTCAATGACGCCAGCGTTTCACTCAGTATTATCGTCTTTGCATTCAATCTTATTTCAAAATGAATCAATTTCTCATCAATTCTTCTTTGATACCCCTTTTACCGGGATATCACCATGGAGAGAGGTATAACAATACGATATGGATCACTGCAATTATCTATTCCTGGATGATCGCTCGCCCAGATATAAGTATATACCAAAGAGAAAGAGAGATGAACGTCATGAATTTGTAAGGAAACAAAGAATTTAATCAGATACTATCCCTTTCCTGTCAAGGACAACACGGCTTTTCAACTCTTTGTTATCTGTGACAGTTGTGCTACTATAAGAGCCGTGACTTTGTCGACCTAACGCAAAATTAGATAAAAGCGATGCTAATGAATATCTCAATTTCATCTTTAAATGGTAACCTGTACTTAATATATAATCAATAATTACTCAACAGTCTCTAAAGCATGCTTATCACAACAGGACTGATCATTGATATCCAGTGAGGAATCTTTTCGAATCGTTCAACTTCAGCAGCTATGAACTGTTCCATCACAGACAATTGGAAGGACTTTTTTGCCACGTCGGCATTTACAGTTCTGGCTTTACCAGGCCTTGTCATGTATGTTTTGATCATTGTGGCAATTGTGCGCAACCCTAACTCTTTCGCCGGTAATTCCTATTATAAACTACTACTGTCACACGGCATATGTGACTGTACTATTTTATCTATATACCTTTTTTACAGCGTACCATGCACGCTCTTACAGTGTCATATATTTGGCCCAACATTCGATAAAATATTGGGCACCATTGTAATAATTTCTTGGTTTGCGACTCTGTCGTTCTTTTGTGTAATTGCTGTTAATCGGTATTGGGCTGTGTGCAAATATCATTCCTACGATTTCGTATTCAGTGGTCGAAATTTCAAAATGCTCGTTGTTTTCGTGTGGTTGTTTGGGTTTTTTTGTGGAATATGGCAACTTTTCCCGTGCTGCGGTACGTTTTTTTGGTATGACAGCTACGCCTGGGGATATGACACCACTGAATGGAACAGCGCCGTTTTCGTCTGGTTGGATAGAGGTGGAACAATTATCGTTACTATTGTTTTTGTTATTTGTTATACGGCGATTATAAGAATGCGACCTGTTGTAACTGAAGATGTAACAGGACAGCAGGTTAGGAGGGCAAAACTGGAGAGAAGTCTTGCTCTTCAGTTCGGCATTGTCGGCTTTACTTTGTGCGTGTGTGGTCTAACTTTTACCATTGTTCCAGAATTAACATCGAATCCTTGGTTACATTTATTAGTGAGCGAAATTTATTTGTTTTATAGCATTTGCAATCCGATTATTTACCTGACACTCAATAGCCTCATTAGGGAACATGTTAGAGCTCTTCTTTGGGGATTGAATATGAATGCTTTAGTTTCAATCGGAGCGAGCAATAACGGTAATGCCAGTAGTACTCGAGAAAATCGTAATCGAGTGAATCCAGTGTGTCTAAGTTGATTTCATAGTAGGCATTTTGGGACGAGTCTTAATTACGTGACGCTTCATTGGCTGTTTCTAAGCTGTCCTTTAATCTATCCTTTGTTCTGTCTCTTAGCGATTCTGTGGGTTGTGGACTTGAAGGGACAAAGTCATTCGACTGGAGCTCCATACAAACTCATCGCGCCCTCTGCTTCACTCCCCTGTTACAAGGCGTGAGGTAATATGGAAACGGCTCCATATAGACGGCGCTGAATTAGTCTGTGTTACTTTTCCTTTTAAGATTAAGCTCGCTCAGATGTGGAATATTAGTGCGCTGAATCGTTGCATTGTTGATGTGAGAGTTCACCTGAAAGTTTTTTTGCCTACAACAAGTTAAACAATTCATAATAAATATACCCTTCATTTTACCACAAACGAAACAGCTAAGGCATTCGATATTTATTAAAGTAAAGGCTAGTAGTTAGTCATCAATCGAGTAAAATAAGTTCACCATTGATGCTGACATTTTCAACTTTACATATGGCTTCATTGCACTGCGGCAGACTACCAGGCTGAAATCAAGCAAACTTTATATTTTTTCTTTTCAATTAGTAGACTGGAAAAAACGCAAAGCAATAATAATCAATTGCAGTGAATGCGAATGATAAAGGATCCTAACCTTTTGTGAAGGCGCGTTAACTGAGCTAATCATGAGCTGGGCTCTAGCAATTTAGCCAACAGCCAAGCTACATATAGATTTTGCTTCATTCAATTAATGAGAACTTAATTTATTCTCCATTCTTGCAGTGCCTGAAAGAGGAAGTTGCTTGAAACAATATTTTAAGATTTGCATTACTCTAGCCAGTACCTAAGTCTCAGCGCGCCTCTTTTACGGCTCGAAAGGGGTCTAGAAATGAAAAGCCAAATTTCTGAGATAAAGATTTTCAAGTCAGGTAAGTTTTTGGAGGGCTTGCTTCGACCATTAACTCTATTTATATCACCATTCAACACTACAGCTTTGTCTGGGAGGCTACACAGGGTATGTATGAACTTTTGGAACAACCTTTTTGAACATCAAACGCTTTGTTGAGAAAAGAAATCTCTCGGTCTTCCATGCAATGCTGCAGCATTAAACTTATTACGAACCCCTTCCATAGTATTCTTTTCATGAATGTCCCAAGTTGATAAGGATGAGTTTCTTACTAAAAGTGCACATTAATGAGCGAAACTTACGCAATGATAGCGAACAAGCCACTCATTTTTGCTGCTAAATAGGCGCAATTGGGCAGCACGAAAATAAAATCTAGCCTAACCACATCCACCTCTTTGGAATGTGAACTTTTATTTGCCTTGAATTCTTATTTTGTGGGATATTACAAGATTTAAGAGGTAAGAAATTATTGCGAGATATCATGCCAACACCAACCTGATAAGCTTCAGAGTGTCATGGCTTACAAATACTTGCACAGCAGTACATAACCAGTACATTCAATGACGCAAGCCTCGCAATCAATTTCATCGTCTTTGTATCCCATTTCATTTCAGAATTACTCAACTTTTCATTAACTTCTCTTTGATGCCACTTTGAAAGAGGCATCGCAATGAAAAGAGGTTGAATAATAAGGTACTCCCATACAAAAAAGCGTGCGTGTGGTAAAGTAATCAAAAAAATAGGCAGAGCGCTACAGCGCTCTGCTGATTGAACAACGTTGCATTTATTAGATCCCGGACCCTTGCTCGCAGAGATATAAGTTAATACGTCAGAGGAAGAGAGTTGAACATCATAAATTTGTAAGTGCTTAAAAAGGGTTAATTAGATACTTTCCCTTTCCAGTCAATGACAACACGGATCTTCAACTCATAATAATCTATGATGGTTCTGCTGCCATAGGATTCGTGATTTTGTCATTTTAACGCCAAGTTTGATCAAGAAAAGACGAATCAAGATATATCCTTTTGATTTTAGACTGGTAAGCAGTAACTACCGTATAATCAATAATAACTTGACAGTGTCTACAGCCTGCCTATCACAACAGGACTAATCAAAGCTAACCAGGAAGGAATTATCTCCAATCGTTCGACTTCAGCAGTTATGAACTGTTCTTTCACAGCCCACTGGAGGGACTTTTTTGCGACATCAGCCTTTGCTGTTCTGGCTTTTCCAGGCCTTGTCATGTATGTCTTGATAATTGTGGCAATTGTGCGCAACCCTAGCTCTTTCGCTGGAAATCCCTATTATAGACTACTTCTATCACATGGCATATGTGACTGTACTTCTTTATTCATATACCTTTTTTACAGCGTACCATGCATGCTCTTACAGTGTCACATATTTGGCCCCACATTCGACAGAATTTTGGGCACTGTTTTAACAGTTTCGTGGTTTACGACTGTGTCGTTCTTTTCCGTAATTGCAGTTAATCGGTATTGGGCTGTGTGCAAATATCATTCTTATGATTTCATATTCAGTGGTCGAAATTTCAAAATGCTCGTTGTTTTCGTGTGGTTGTTTGGGTTATTCTGTGGAATATGGCAAATTTTTCCGTGTTGCGGTACGTTTTTTTGGTATGACAGCTACTCCTGGGGATATGACACCACTGACTGGAACAGCGCCGTTTTCGTCTGGTTGGATAGAGGTGGAACAGTTATCGTTACCGTAATATTTGTTATTTGTTACTCGGCGATTATAAGAAAGCGATCTGTTGTAACTGACGATGGCACAGGACAACAGGTTAGGAGGGCAAAACTGGAGAGAAGTCTTGCTCTTCAATTCGGCATTGTCGGCTTTACGTTGTGCTTTGGTGGTCTAACTTTTACCATTGTTCCACAATTAACTTCGGATCCTTGGTTATATTTGTTACTGAGCGAACTTTTTTTATCTTACAGTATTTGCAATCCGATTATTTACTTGACTTTCAATAGCCTTATTAGGGAACATGTCAGAGCTCTTATTTGGGGGTGCATAAGAATACTTTAGTTTCAACCGGAGCAAGCAATAACGGGAATGCCAGTGGTACTCGAGAAAATCGTAATCGAGTGAATCCAGTGAGTCTAATATGATTTCATAGTAGGCATTTCGGGACGAGTCTAAATTATGTGACGCTTCTATCTAGCTTTTTCGTTTGCTTGCCTGTTAAGTGCGAATAATTTTTTGCGATTTTGCTATTACGATGTACTGAACTTTAGTAGTTGTCATGTTTGCATAGTGTATGAATTGTGATCGAGCTTTCTCCTTCTATTTATTATGTTGTACAATGATGTTACAAACGATAAACGTGAAGCGGAACTCTGAGATTATCTGTTGTCAGCGATATTGTAGCACATGTATTCTCGGCCACAGAATATCGATGGAGAGAAAGATGGTAACTGGGGTAACCATTCATACGGATGCGAGGAGTGATTCTGCTTTGCTCAGTCGTGCATAGATTCGCTTATTCATAGTAAAATAAATACTCACTCTAGCCTTTATTATTAATCACTCAAATGAGTAAAATAATATTTCCATTATAATCAATTACCAATATTTTACAATCGTATAATAATGACCATATGCAGTTATCATGGTGGTAAATTATATGCTCTAAACATTGCACTCGGAAGTCTGCGGACAAATACGACGAAGTGAAACGGATGATTTATTCAAATTAGGTTTTCTTCCCTCAGCAATCTTGACAGCGTCCTCGAGTGTCGCCTTTGTAAATTCGCGCACCAACTTTGATCCCTGTCGCCTCACCGATGCTTCATCGACCAAAAGCGGTCTTAGCCATCGCGCACTGAATCGCTCAAAGCTGAAAAATTACTGAATTCATTACCGAAAAATTGTTGACTATATCGCAGCCTTAATCGGGCTAAAGGGCGACCGGTACGAGAGAGGTCCTAAAGCGATTCTCGCCTGATTACAATTTTTGCATTCAAATAGCACTGTACAGCATTGCTATGGCCACAAACTCTAACGTAACGCAGTTCAAATCACGCACCTCAAATTACGGTAACCTTCGCGTACCGTTCGCCCTTTAGCCCGATTATCGCATCCTGAAGATCACTTGCTGGATCATAAGCGCCAGAAATTTGCTTTATGCGTAATTCATAAGGTGTAAGCGGCGAGCATATTTGTGCAAGTCATAAATAACTAATCACATCCTAGTACCTTACTACAATTGCAGTAGTTTTGTGCAAAAAGCCCCAAATAAGTAGGCGGCATGCAGTTTCCTGATATGCATAGCAGATAATGGACCGGTTCCATAATCGTGTCCTAAAGTTAGGTAATTCATAGCGATACTCAGCGCTATGCTTCATAATGGGCTCAAGTAATGCATAACTTAAGAATAAGGACACGATTATGGAACCGGTCCAATGCAGTCTGAGAAAATGAAAAATACGTCCTCCATTTGAGAACCCTATTAAAAACACAGAATGCTGTTTTGCCGTTTCAAAATGGAAATAGTGGTGTAATCCCAACTGATTTATAAATCTCAACTGAAGCTCACCAGCTGCGTAACCAATGATGTCCACGATAGCCGCATATATCCTCAAGTCCAACCATAAAAAAATCGAGTTGCTGAAAAGCTAATAACCCTGTTTAAAAAGTACACTTTACATATAATAAGGCCGATTTGATTATATTCATTTTTCATAAAATCAACGCAAACAAGCAAGAATAAATCGAAAGCTTTTGCTTGATAAATAGACAGAAAACTAATTTTATAGAAGGCAAATATAGGGCTATGTACAACTCCGTCCAAACTATAATATACAAAAAATTAATTTAATAATATGAAAATAGAATTGAGCATGCCTGAAAGTTTTATGAAGCATGAATTTTTAAAGTTATCAATAATCAAAGATTGATCAGATCGTGAACGACATTTTAAGAAAATCTGAATATCATTGAACAGCCATTTTGGCAGTTTAAATATGGTTCAAAATGTGTCTTATAATGAATTGCCCTGATACCCAATTTGACAATGTTCTTTTATCATTACATGCTCTTCATTGAATAGTTTTGCACTAAGTAATTATAATGCAATATCGTTAAAGTGCCGACCTCATCAACTGTATGCTCCATCATAGATTTTCCCTCATGGTCGTCCAGTTTTATTTTCAACCATTTTACGAGCGGCTTCAAGGTCATTCCCTAAATGAATATATCGATATAATTTCGAAATTGTTTTTTTGAATCATGCATATCCCAGCTACTGAGAGCGAACCATCTTTTTCACAGTTCGTTTAACAAAGTACATGGTTATCCCCGACCTCCGTCTTTCAATCCTCCATTTTGAAGTTAGTCTGAGTTTGAAAGCCATTTTAAAGAATAAATGTAAACGATAGTACTCTTTCATATTATTATTTATAACAGCCAAACTTTGAATAATATAAGCGCCTAGTGGAGAAATTTAAATGATAATAAAATACCAAAAATAATCCGACTGGCCTTAATATTAAAAGTATGCTGCTTGCCTTTAAGAATTTATGACTGTGTTATTAAAGTAAATGGCATTACCTAACACTGTACTCGGTCCCAAATGGTATAAATTAATTAACCTTTTAGCATATAGTTACATGTCTATCAGATTAAATCCCTACGACATCAATTAATAATTTAATTCCTAAAACGAAGTAAATTAATTAATTGAAACCTGAAGAATGACGGAAAAGTAGATCATGGCAATTGTGGCGGTAATGAAGAGATCCTTGGCAGGGATTGAATCTGGCAAACCAATGACAAGTCCAAACGCGATCGGGCCACGATTTCCACTATATGCCAGCACGAACTGATCCACCTTGGAGTAAGGCACAAGACGAAACTTATTCAAAAAATACGCAGGAATAATCATGCCTAAAAATTAGTATTCTTAAACAATTGCAATAATACCCATGCTGTTCGAAGGAAATTTGAACAATTTTTCGAACGTGTCATATTTTGCCAGCGCAGACAGAAAATATTACTACATGCGACATCAACGTGAACTGAGCGCGTTTATCTGGTTGTAAGCGAGTATTCACATATTTGCGAAAAATTGTTCCAGAAAGAGCCTACACGATACTAAATGCCTGATATTATGAAACGTGTGAGTTGACAACTGAACTATCTGCTTTTTTCTTTGTCCCAAACCAAGTTGTGCAGTATTTGCTGTTCTAAACTTGCTAAAAATCAAACCAAGCCCACTCTTCAAAAGTATTATGACCCGGACACCTATATAGGAATTTTGAACCAAGTTAAAAATGAACCAAAAATTACCGAGAGTTCTGTAGACGACGCAGAAAATGATGGTAAGAAGAATAAAGGCAAAGTCCCATTGATGCCTTCGAATAGCCGAAAGTCCGAGGAACAAGAAAATGACCGCTTCGCTTATCTCCGCTAATACTTTTACAAAGTACTTAATCGAGCTCATTGTTGATGCTGGTATATTCAGCTTTACGTAAGGCTTCATTGCAATACCGCAAACCACCAGGCTGAAACCAAGCAAACTTGATATTCTGCTTGCCAATCAATAGACTTGAAATTATCCTTAGGGCTCTAAAAGGGACACGGAATTATAGGAATGAAAAGGAAGCCAAATTTATAAGGATTTTGAGGTCTTGTAAGGCTTTGGAAGAGCCTACTTCTATGATTCGCATAATTTAAAGCACCATTCAACGCTGCAGGTTGGTCTGGGAGGCTACACAAGAGTATGCATGAACTTTTAGAACAACCTTTTTAAAATATCATACGCTACGCTGAGAAAAGAAATCTCTCGATCTTTCATGCACTGCTGCAGCATTTAACTTATTGCGACCCTTCTCCATAGTATTCTTTTTATGAATGTCCCAAGTTGAAAAGGATGGGTTTCTTATTATGGGTGAGTAGTGACAAGAATAACTTACGCAATGATAGCCGACAAGCCGGTCATTTCAGCCGCCAAATAAGCGCAGTAGGGCAGCACGAAAACAAAAACTGGCCTAACCATATCCACCTCTTTTGAATGCCTATAATGTTCAGCGAATAAGTGACGATGATAAAAGAGAATGGGCCGGTTTCATATCGTGTACTTTAACCAAAGTCAGACTTTACGCAATGATAAAGGATAGGCCTTAAGTACGACTTTAGCTAAAGTACGCGATGTAAAACCGGCCCAATGAGCTAGGCTGATGACGGAAATAACTAAAAACGCGCCCTATGTTTGATGTTTTCAGTACTTAAGGTCAAACATAGGGCGCATTTTAATTGTTGTCCGCTGATGACTGACCTCGTCATAAAACCAACTATAGCAGCCCAAATCACACCAATGAGAACTCCGCCGAGTGCGACCACAAAGAAACTGAGAAAACCGGCCGCGCAGTCCATTGGGCGCATATTTTCAATGCCGATGGGTAAAAATGACTTGAACAACCGAAATAATACCTGAAAATACAGCATTGCTCCGTTAATGAGGTAAAAGTATTGTTTAATCATGCGCAATAATATATTAGTAAAAACGGTTTGATTACAAGATAAATTGCTTTGAATTTGCATAATATGTGCCAAATGAGAAGATCTTCAACGCCCTACATGACTTTTTTCTCATGTGAGCTAGCAAAAAATATTTTTTGATGAATTATATTGATTAGCAGCGTTTTGTTTTTCAATAGATTCATATTCATGTCATATTAGCAGGTGAAAAAACGCTTACTACGCTGATAGCGTCATTTAGGAGAGATTCAGCAAATACTGTAGTAAAAAGGAGTTTATTGACGTGAATCTCATCAAATAAGGAGATCACGGCGACTGGATCAGTAGCGCTGATCAATGAAGAAAAGAGTAAAACGTGAAGCAGCGGGATTTCTGCTGTGAAAATGCCAGTTCGTCCAATCAACCACAAAGAAATGCCTGCAATTCGTTTTTCTAATCCACTTCAACTTTGCAACTTATGTTTGTTGTAGTAATCGGGCTAAAGGGCGACCGGTACGAGAGAGGTCCTAAAGCGATTCTCGCCTGATTACAACATTTGCATTCAAATAGCACCGTAGGCCATTGTTATGGCCACAAACTCTTACGTAACTCAGTTCAAATCACGCGCCTCTGATTACGGTAGCCTTCGCGTACCGGTCGCCCTTTAGCCCGATTATTGTTGTAGTACATATAAAAGATATCAAATGATATTTTGCAGCAAACATGTTTAGTTTAAAGGTGAAACAATTCATAAATGAAACCAAGATTTTGAATATTGTCGGAATAAAATACTATGTTATTATAGGCAATTTCACCACACTAATTCTGTGTTTTTGCACTGATACCTTACACATTCATTTCAACAAGCCTTTTTCATCTATTTAGCTAGCTATCTTTCATTTGTGTACCTGAAGCGGTAGCATATGATTTAAATCTCTTGCTTTGTATTCCAAAGTTTCAATTTTACAAAAATAGTACCAAAGAAAAGTCAAAGTTAAACGACAAATACTCACCGATTGCGAATGTGCTCCAAAGGACACCGACCATAGTAAACACGACAATGGAGCCCAGATTGTCGAAAAAAGTGCGATTAGGCATAAAATAGCCCGCACCAAAGATGATTGGTGACAATAGGTAGAGAAAGAAGAATTGAGAGTCCAAACTGTGGCTGGTATACTCGAAATTCAATTCATACAGGACGAAGCCGACGATTAAGCCGACCACGATCAGTAGAGCGCAGTCCGGAAATACGCCACAGATATTCTTACACTTTTGAAAGCCTGCAAATATGCTCCTATATTGTATTTAAATGTTATGAGACTAGGTCTAGAGACGGGCAAAGGTGGTTCTGACCAGTCGCTCTCGTTCGGCCGCGCGCCCAGCAAAAACGTGCGTACAAATGTGGTAGTGAAATTACGGTACTGACCGCTAAACGCTGAACGTAAACTTCTAAATTCTCTAAAAAGCATTACAGCAGAGATAAAAATCGTTAAACAACTCGAAGGCTATTTTTATGACATCAGCTTGCCTATATGCCTACATTTTGCTCAATAAGGGCTATAATAAGGTGAAAACGACCTGCACAACACATACGGCTTTTCGGTTTTCTGCAATTTATTAAATAACGACGAATCGAGAGGCTCGGTTCCCTTCAAATTCGAAATCTATGGCATCGATTACCCCTA
>NIUQ01004202.1:0-14544 GCA_002796945.1 Plectus sambesii
GCGGCCATCCGCTTCGACAGCAACGACCAATGGCCGGCCGACCATGCCATTTGGGGTTCCAACGATCGCTACAAAAAATTGCTCAACTATGGCGAGCACGACGGATACCGAAGCAATTTAATCGTGCATGGAGCCAAGCAGTACGAACGCAACTGCAGCAATATCAAAAATTTTGTAAACAGCAAACTATTGATTCATCACTTAACTGCAGGTACCGGCGAACATGATTCATTTTGCAGCTCAACATACACATTGACAACGTCGCGTGACGTATCTGTGGCATCAACTCAGAACACAGATATAGCATGCAATGTTGTTAATGTCGTTATGTGTTTGCTGCTAATAAAATGTCAATTTCACTTCAGTCGTTGCATGATCTTGCTCAATCAGTTTGCTGCTAATTTTTAAAATTTCAGAGCAGCGTGAAAGGTTACAAGCGAACGAAGAAAACCTTCAGTTCTCAGTCAACATATTAAAAGAGTGGTTGATAAATATAGCCCAAGCGCCCAATCGGTTATTTGCGCTTGTCGTTCGGTTTACACCACTCTTCCACGTTGAATACAACCCCGATTACCATTACAAGGAACTGATTCGTAACAAAGACGGCGACTTGGTAAAAATTGTGGTCATTGGCTGGTGCTAATGCACCTCAGTACTATTCAAGCAAATTGTATATATTGTATATTGTATATAGTATTGTTGCGTGTCTGTGTTTATCGATATTCTAGTTTTTCATGTAGCTTGAACCTGTCTGTCTTGCCTGTTTTGATGTCTTGTTCTGCGTCTGTATTTATTCAGAGTGGAACTTCAAACAAACAGTCGGTAAAAGACTGATAAGCCGACGCGCTTCGTCGAACGTCCATTATTTCGCAATTTCCCGAATAATAACCAGGAATTCTTCGAACGAGTAAACAATTGTGGTAACTTGCGAAAAATGTCCGATGAATCACATCAACATTAGTCAGCGAGTGTTTAACAGTGAACATAACAAAAGTGACATGCAGGCAAGAGATGAACAGGATAATACATGAACATTGAGTAGTAGTAAATGGTAGGAGGGTGAGAGACGGCAGGATATAATCGTATCTTCCCCTCCTCCTACGTTCTACTCCTTACTTGGCATAAAGTCGATCATCGGTGATGAATCGGGCGTTTCTCCAAGAAGCGACGGCGCAAATGGACTTGCATCAACTTCGCCCGCGCTTTCTTGCGTTCCTCCTTCATCGCCGCCCTCAAATCCAACATTGCGTCCAACTCGCTTTAAGACTTTTAGACTAATCAACCCAAAAGTGAGAGAATTAACAATGAATTCTTGGTAGTCGCAAGATGTAAGCGCCCAAGTGAGACAATGCATAGAGTAGTGCACGCTTAGTGATTGGCTAGCAATACAAAAGATCACTCAAACAGATACGGTCTAATAGTGACAAGTTGTGAAACGCATATAAACGCACAGAATGAACTTCTTGTTGTCGAGCGAGACTTCCGCGTATTGGACGGCGTTCTTCTTGGCGACAGTCAGCTTGGTGACTTCGTTGTGCGCATCGGCCAGCGACTTCTTTAGCTCATCGCCTGCAACCAATGAAAGTCGAGGGTTCAAGCAGAAGAGGACATTTTGGGCCCACGTATCGCAGACATATCACCTATTCGATGTTTAGACTTTTCACTCTGCAAAGCTGACAGATCACAAAAGCGAAATGTGAGCGATAGGTTGATATGAGGGCAAATTGTGAGAACAAACAGACCTCGACGTTTCATCTCTTCAATCTGGCGGGACAGGTCGAGTCCACCATCCCGACAGTTGCGCAACTGCTGAAAGGCGAATATGAAAGTATATCGTCAGATCTGATCGCAAGAGAGCAGAAGAAAACAGAGAAAACAGAGAACAGATGAAAGCAGAAGACAAAAGAAAGCGGATGATAGCAGAAGAAAGTGCTGACCAGTTGCTGACACTTCTTGACGAGACCACCAACGGCGGAATTCGCGCGCTTGCCCGCTACGCACAGCTGCTCCACCTTGCGACGCTGACAGTCGACGATCTGCTCCGACAACTTCCCCAGTCCCGCCATCACCAGCTTCTCCGCCGTCGCAGTTCTCAACAACCACTGTTCACATAATACAGTCAACTGCTTTTATAACGTCGGTCAAGGGACCGGCCAAAGAACGACGTTATAAAGACAGCGACGTTATAGAGGCAGTTAGCCCTGTACAAAACATAGTACACGCGACCAGCCAAGGACCGACGTTATAAAGCCAGCAACGTTATAGAGCCAGGCGTTATAAACGCAGTTGACTGTAGGAAAAAACTAAAACCGCGCCCTAAGTTTGATGTTTTCAGTATGTTAAGTTCAAACATAGGGCAAGTTTTAATTGTTGCATATTATACAAAGATCAGTCTGATGCAAGTAAGCCAAAGCGTATATTATGTGAAGGGGAGAGTGACCCACTTTCATTTGACCGGCCTTTGTATAACTCTACTTTTCGCGCCATCCCGCCCGTCGCCGGAACTTACACCACAACAATGAAAAATGCTTTCTGATTAGTGTTAAATGCAGCAAGTGATTATTTTAATGCACTGATTGAATTATCCTTTTATTGTTTATCTGCTCTTTTCATCTGATTATCATGCCTCACATGCTCCTCTATCGATCGTTTACTTTTTGATTAACATATTGCATGTCCTTGCAGCATAATGTGATCAGTCACAATTGAGCTCAGGACAGGAGTGTTAAAATCACTCGCTGCATTTAGGGCGTCTTAAGAAAAGTTTACGCTAGGTGGGATGTGAGTTCCGGCACCGGTCCCATCCCAAACTACTTCTTGACGTCACACTTTACATCCTACCGAGTCCGAATATCAGAGACCATCCACCGTTGCTCTTTTGACGTTTAACCTAGATACCCTTGACTTTTACGCCTTGTGAACTTTTACCGTTTGATGACGTATGTTACATTACAACGCGACGATTCCACGCTACTAACGTGCGACATGATTTGTGTAAAGCCCAAAAATACCTACATCTCAGCAGACAATCTCGATTCGTGACAGGACAGGATACTGGTAGTGTCTACTCAATGCAGTTGGTGGAAACCCATAGGAAAACAACAATTTGAGGTGTTTATGAATTGTTGGAATGGCGTAAACGCACTGAGTTTCGCTCTTGATGAGCTCCTCACGTCGCTTCTGAGCCGTTTCAAGCAGACTGTCCATACGACCGATGTCGCTCTCCTTGTCCATCTTTTTACGCAAAACTGAAATACACTGCTAACACATGCAATGACCTTCAACGACAGAGTCATTACTCAGTCTGTGGCGTTCGAGCGACTTGTTGTATTCCTTCGACGTTTGCTGTGCTTGCTGCTCGAGAACCGTGCGCTCTAAAATATTGACTGCCACCATGAGGTTATGCAAGAATGTGCAATCTAATAATATCTTTACCAAAATAATCATTGCAAAAAGTTATATTTAGGTTAATAAGTTATCACTTGGCGATAATCAACGTTATACTTTATGATGGATTTAAGTATTAACTTTTGAATGACTTGGGCAACGATAATATTGTGCGTTCATTACCTTTTTCAAGCTCAGTAAGTAGCTGAACCAAACGCTTTTGTCCTTCGTCGTCGGACTGGTTCGGTTGCTCCGTCGCGCTCGACTGTTCCGCCATGTTCTTTATCAATACACTTTACGAAACGGATAAGACCAAAACAGTATTATATTTAGGCATTAAACTATAGCACAACAAAATTTAGGCCTCGATGTTTTGGCGCACTGCGCAGTAACCCTAAAAAAATATTACGGTAAGTTACGCGCCAATTTATCATGATTCATGCTGCAATATATTCAGATGAAGCCAAAGAAGAATTGACAACTGGATAATCGCGAATCTTTCGATAATCACGCATTTACAATAATAACATCCGGATAGCTCTGCCCGAGGAGCAAACTTGAGTGCATAATCGGAATGGATTTTCTTGAAAAATTCAATAAGGTGCCACAACACCTACCTATTGCACTTGATTTTGACTCGGTAAATTTACTGTGATGCGCGTTATAAGTGTCGTTGAGCAAGGGCCTGTTCCATTCTTTCCGCTGTTGTATTATAGTGTTATTGTTACTGTGATACGAAAGGATTATATACACAAACGCGCGCTCATCAATTTGCATATTTCTGTGCGAGTGCCAGTCGACTACCGGCATTTGGCGTCATTCCATGGAAAGCTTTATGCATCATTTGAGTATTTAAATGCATTACAGCAAAGTAGATTTGGTTCGTACATAAATCGAATTGATTTCTGGCGTTCTGTCGCTTGCCGGTAAGAAACGCTACCAATCGTTTATTATTACGCCGCTTCAGTCAATAGCGAGCGAGACACAATTCGACGACATACAGAAATAGTGTCTTTGCCGGCAGAGAGTAGAGGAATCGACGTAAGGATTTGCTGGAGAAATGAATCTGGCCATATTTCGCGATGAACTCTCCTTATGTGCAGATCGTCTATTATACATTCTTGCCTTAATGCAGCATATACACTGGGCATGCTCATTTCACCTGTGAGACTCTAATCAGCCCTGATTGTCAGGGAGGAACTCTAGCGTTCAATATACAGGAGGATAGATTAGAGGCACACATGAGACAATGCTGAAAAGACTAGAGAGAGCCGTGAGACACTGCAGCAAACGCAGTCCAGAACAAGAACAACAACAGGAATAACAACAGAAACGAATTGCACTGGTTCGACCCTGACTCTGTCAGAAAACCAGTCAAGGAGAAGCGGCAAGCGCTATTGCATTTTTAGAGTCACAGAACATCATCGGAAACTTGTAGTCGCCAATTCACTTTTTGTCGGGTAATTCCAGCGAATCAATTTTCTTGAGCAGCATTTCAGTGTTGGGGTGGCGATTTTCGTCTTTCTCGTCGTCGTTACGGAACGATCCGAGCGCGCTCTTCGTTTCGCTGAGCCGACCGTGGCAGCTGCGTATTTCCAAGGGGGCCATGACAATCACGGGCTTGCCAGTGGTTTTCACGGTTTGGGGCATCTCGAGCTCGGTGGACGTGTAGGCGACGCTCTTTTGCATCTTCTTCGGGCTCTGCAGCAGCAGTCCCAGGCATTCGTACTCCATTAACAGCTCGAGGTTCTGCAGCGATCGCGATAGTCGGCGAGGATTCGGAGCGAGAGTCGTGACCGAACGACGAGGACGACTGATGTGAGTCGGACCAGACTGGGCGGACGCCATCTTCCGATCGGCTGCGTCCGTCGCAACACAGCGCGTGTTGAAGGCGGATGAGCAGCGACGCGTAGGAAAGTGTCGAGGAGCCGGCGACGAGCTTGATGCCGCGAGTCGGCCGCCAAGCTTGTGAATCTCGTGACGGACTGGACCGCGATCGACGTCGGATTCGCGATGGCGGCCAATTGCGCATCGATCTGGCCTAATGTCGTCGTCCCAGCGGCGCCTCAGCCGGTCTAGTTCGTTACTGTTTGCCTTTGGGGACAAGCACCGATCGAACGGAATGCGCACGCTTCTCTGCTTGACGCCTTGAAAATAAACGCGTCTGATCGTCGACCGACAAAACTCGATCGATCTCGCCACCGTCACGCTATCGATCGGCCAACGAGCCTACAGAGACCCGCCAAGCGCCAGTGGGCGTTTATTTGGCACAAACTGCCCAATTGAGTCACGAGCCACTGGCCGCTGCAATCACCTCATTTGCCAAAAAGTTGCACGACGCCCCATCTCGCGATCGATAACACAGAGGGGGCGCTGACACACAACTACTATCTGCTCAGCGCGCCCACATATTTTTCTAGCGCTACGAATTATACACTTTCCACTTTAACAAGGACACTTTTTCACTCAAAGAGGACATTTTCCAAATCAAAAAGGACATTTTCCATTTTGATTAGACTGGATAATGTCTTTTTCGATTTGGAAAATGTCCTTTTGGAATTGAAGTGTCCATATTAAAGTGGAAATGGTTCATTTTTCTAGAGCTACAAATCATATCAGTTAATGTGAAGCGAACACGGTGAACTAAACTGGTCGACTTTTCATGAACTTTAAAGCAACTGCAAGCAAAAGTGTTGATGCCATTTACATGCTAATGTGTGGTCGACAACAAGAGGCACGAGGGAGAGTGCCAAGTGGTGCTGCGCTCTTCGAAGAAAACAAGAAGCTACGCAGATATGGCGTGGGCGATGGTGTGACACTTTGTAAGTTGAATCGATCATCTTGAGAGTAAGTCTCCTATACGTAAAATGACGTTTACTCTCAGTTGTCTATGACATCAAGAGTTGCATTATCAGCGTGCAAGCCAAATATGTCGTCGAATAGAAATGCATGTGCACATTTGACATGACGCTTGTTTATTTAGCATCGAGCGACGAGAAATATATCGAGTGTGTTTTGTGAGGTCCAAATGCATGCAAAACGAAACATGCGAAGGTGTTTTAAGTAAGCAATTGACTGAACCGACAATAAGATGCCGAGTGGTCCCATTCAGATATCAACAGAGTGCAGCGCATTAAACTGGTTCCCCGAGCAAAGTACGTCTGCTAGGGAAGGCGTGTGCCTCTGCTAGCGCAGCGGCACGATGGCTCTTTCCATTGCGTTGCCGCCCTTTGCATTGTCACCTGCATTACGACGACGACGACGTCGTTTCACGTATAGACATTCGCCTGTATAAAGTTGTTGCCCAGTCATAGTCTGACCGAGTCTCACATCATTCCAGTCAGTCAGTCAGTCACTTGTTCTTTTCACTCTACTACTACACGTCGTAGCCATGCCTGTCATATACCACTACGACGTACTGTCCCAACCCGCGCGATCTGTGCTGCTGTTCATTAAAGTTAACGATATTCCAGTCGAAGAAAAGACCATTTCAATAATTAAAGGTGGCTCTTTATTGCATTCTCAAGTTCCGAGCTCATCCACAGTTTAGGTGAGAATAAAACTGAGGAATTCAAGAAAGTGAGTCCGTTCGGGAAGGTGCCGGTGATCGATCACGACGGTTTCGTGCTCTCTGAAAGGTGAGCATGCGACGCTTCAGTATGGCGCAGGAAATACGGTTGCTCTTTTTTTGCGTGCAGCGTGGCGATTCTGCAGTATTTGGCGGCCACGTTTAACACAAAGGACCACTGGTACCCAAAGGCGAACAAGACGCGCGCTCGCATCGACGAGTACCTGGCGTGGCATCATAGCAACCTGCGCAAGACCGCCGTCACTTGGGTCCGCCAGGTGGTCTTATTGCCCCTCCTCACCAAGCAGCCGGTCGACGACGCCGTCAAGACTTCCCTCACCGCCGACTACGACCAGACCTTGGGCATGCCGACCTTGAAGACGCGTCCTCTTTTACCGTAATCTTAATTGCAGACGAATTCGAAAGGTATTTCCTTTCAACGAAAGAGGGCTTTATCGGCGGAGCCAATGACATTTCGATCGCCGATTTGATCGCTTCGCAGGAAATCGATACGAACGCCGCCGCCGGGTGAGCGGTCTTTTAAAGTGCTGTCATTAGTGCGGGCAATCTACGGTAACCGATGCAGGCACGACACGTTCACCAATCGCCCGGTGCTCAAGGCGTACATGGACAGAGTGCGCGCCAAGTTACAGCCGCACTACGGTTATGTTCAGAGGCGAGTTTTCTTCGCTAGGCGCTGTTAAATCATTGGACGACGTTTTCTCGCGTTGTAGGCAAGTGCAAGCGATTTTGGCTGCTGTGAGCGCGCAAAAGTGATCGACGGTAGCGCACGTCATCCGCTAGACAAAGACGGCGCAAGCGAAGTGGAGTAGCAGCTGGGCTAAGCGCTTATTGCGCCACCGATAGCCGTGTCGACGCTGTGCGTGTAGTCACGGATACGCGAGTGTTGTTCAATGCTCTGTTTGTATGCAATAGTAACGTTGCGCCCAGTCGCTTGTCAGTCTCGGCCGAACGCATCGTTGGATGCACACTCGAGCGGCGAACAACGGCCACACAGTCAGCTTACCGTAGTCGGGCCGCCGGGACGCGCGCGAGATCGCTTAGTTCGAACCTTCGACCGAATCTCTGACATCGAATCACAGACATCCGATACGACGATTCGTCCGCAGCAATCTCTGCGTCGACGGCGACAAAAGGAGCGGGGGGAGAACGAGCCACTTACCACTTGAGTGAGCGGCTACGGTCGGTGGGTTGGTCGGTCGACGGAAGACGGGTCGTCGCGGGCGCCGTCACCGGACGAGGGCTGCATTTGTATACGACGGCCGCACGCCTGGCTGCACGTTGGGCGGACGCATAATCAAAGTGGCACCGATGACGGTGACCAAGTTGGTCCGGCCGGCAGCTAAGCGACGCGACTCGTCCACCGTCCGTGCTGCCCGCCAGCGGCGAGCGGCGCGTTTCATGGCGCCGCCTTTTCGTATGTATTCGCCTATTAGCTCACGGCGACCACATCAATCATGGCGCTGACACGGTGGCACTGGTACCAGTGATTATTCATCGCAAATTGAGATTTGCCGGCGCAATCGGGCGGAGTCGCCGAGTAGCCGAGTAGCCGTCGTCGTCGTCGTCTCGTCGTCGTCGTTAACCTCTCCGCTCGTACAATCTGCAGCGGTTTTTGCGCCTTTTGTGGGCAAGGACGGCGCAGGAGAGCGCGAGATCGGAAACGAACGAGCGCCAGCCGCCACTACGCGCATAATGCGCATTACTCGCGCGTAAAACTTGCGACAAAAACCGCAGCGACCGCAGCAGACGGTGGGGCGCAGGCCTCCACTGCTGGCCGACACGAGCGCGTCTAAAACGAAACTGATAAAACGGCTCGCGCAAACAACAGACACGCCAACGCGGCCACCGATCGGCAGTCGACTAAACCGTCCGGGCGGTGGGCTGTTCTGTCCTTGAATCGGGCCCTGTGATCTTTCGGCGCGACACCGACGGACGCAACGGCAAGCGCATCGGCGTGCGCGTCCCGCATCCAAGTCGAGCACCGTTGACCGGTCGGACGGCAGCGACTGTCGGTTTAACGAAAATTGCCGATAATTACCTTTGCGCACCGCCGTCCGTTCCGTTCTCGCTCGTTGGCTGGTTCGTTGTAGGCAAACATGCGCGACATAGTATAACCACTGCGTGGCATTCTGCGGCGTCTGCCGCCGGCGGGCAAAGCGTCGTCGACGACGACGACGATGATCGTCGCGCGATTATCGCAGACTTGCATCGCCGGCCGATCGACACGGCGATAGTCGCTGCGGCTCCCGCCGCAGACGCCACGTCGACGGGCGTTACAGTTTTATGCGCGCACTGTCACGCCGCTGCTTCCCTATGCATGACCCGCTGCCAACGCACATCTGACCGCCAACACCACCGCCGCCGCCACCGCCACCGCCGCGCTGACTCAAGCGGCCCATACCTTGAAGCCTCGCCGCCGTTCGCACCCATCCGAGCAATAGCGGACGACCGCCGCCGCCGCCGCCGCCGCCGCCGTCGACTGTCCGAGTTGAATTTGACGTGACAAAGAGACACATCGTCCCCCGGCGACTGCCAACCGCCGCTCAACGCACAAAGGGGGGAGGGGGCGAACGGCGTTCGAAAGAGCGACGCCGGTGGTTGGGGTTGGGGTTGGGGCTGTTGCTTGGCGGGAACAAAAGGGACGGCAGCGGCTGGCGAGTTGGGCGGTGGGAGGCGAGACGGCGGCGACACACGCGGACCGACGCACGCGTAAGACTGCACTGCCGATGATGGATTACACACCATGATACATTATCTACGAACGACGCGCAGCCGGCTGTCCGACGGCACCGACGGCACCGTACTGAGCAAGTCTGCCCTCATCTGTCGCCGTCGCTTAGCGCAGCGGGCTGGACGCGCCATCCATCAGGCGCGCCTCCTTTCGCCAATCGGCGTCTCCTTCACGGCGCCCCGCCAATCGCCCAACTCCGAGTCACTGCCTGCCTGCCTGCCTGTTGCACGCGCTGCTCCTCTTCCCCCTACCACCAAGTCAGCGATGCGCACGGTCGGCATAGAAACACGCAGTGGTGGCCGTCCTCTCTGCCAGTCGCCATTCGATAACCATCGCCGCTGCTTGATTGTCAGTCTCTGCTGCGGCGCCGATGCCCCCACTTTTTCGTCCGTCTATCGGCAGTAGACAAACGACAGCTAGTGCTGTTGTTTTATGCCGCGATTGCGCAGTCACTCGCCGCGCCACAGTCAAAGTTCCTCCCCACTGCTGTGTGGCATTGAGCACTTTGACGGGCACAAACGGTAGTTTGCATTTGTCAGTAAACGCGCGAATACAAACATATAATCATTGGGTTATTACTTAACAACCGGTTGCAACCATGACATTCAAACTTCGCGCGCCTAAAGGGTGTAGCCAGGACGCCGTTATTGACTTTTCGTTTGCGTATGGCGTGCTCCGTGAAAGTACCGTGACGCCGACTATGCTAGAAATAGTTGGCAGTGGGCGGCGACGGCGTCAACAACCGATGTACACGATTGTCAATCGGCGGCGGTGGCAGCGACGATCGTTTTTGCGGCACTTAATCTAATCGCAACGACCATATTATTTTCTCCTCACTCTCGTCCCGTCGCCGCCTACAACAAACGTTCCTATCGTTTGTTGCAAAAGTATTCGAATCTGTCGTTCACTGCCTCCTCTCTATTGATTAAAAATATTTATTCACTTTGCAAAATGCAAATGTTTCGGCAATGTCCATCAGCGCGATTTCAGCAGCACTTTACATGACTTCGATTTACATGACTTTGAATTACGTTACTTCGATTTACATGACGCCGTCGAGGAATTCTGCAATAAACTCATATAAAACGCAATCAACGCCTTCAACTGAAATTCTCCACCTTGCAAATTAATTTTGCCGTCTTTGTTAGCATCGATTTGAGAGAAGAGTTCTCGCACAACGTCCGGCGCATAATTGACCAGATTCAGAGCGGCCATGATATTGTCCATTTCCTGTAGGGTGATCATACCATCGCCGTCCTAAAATTTGATGCAAGCTGAATTGTGACTGTTAAGGCCGTTCATTAATTACGTCAAACTTTGGCGGGCGGGGCGGGCGGGCGGTGGTGAGTGCGAATAAACATTAATTGGCTAATGAAAGGTCAATTGCACGAACGATTTACCGTTTCAATGACCGATAGCTGACAATAGTAGAGCGCATGTGGTTTAAGCTAATAGGCGCCATGAGCTATGCATGAATGCTTCGTCGATCTGCCGAACTGAACTGTGAGGTGACGCCGAGGGAAGGGCGGAAGGGAAGGGGTGAAACGTAACGCTGGCCTGACTGGCGTTACGCGACGGAGAAGATAGGAAAAAACAGCTTTTGACGTAATTTTTGAAAGCCGCGATAAAAAGCACGATCGACAATCGTCGTACCTGATCGAACACTTCAAACTGACTCTCGAGTTGTTCAAGACTGAATCGACCTCTGGGTGGCTGAGCCAGATATTTTGCGAATTCGTCCAAGGTCAACGTTCCAGATCCATCTTTGTCTGCCTCCGATATGATCAGCTTCAATTCTAGCTGAGTCGGATACTGTCCAAGTTCTCGCATAGCCGCCCCCAACTCGGCCAATTCTATTGTTCCATTCTTGTTACGATCGAATATTGAAAAAACGTCTTCAATTTCTAAAAACTCGGTGAATGTTGTTTACGAATTGGGAACAAAGGCGCTGAATTCTCGGGACACGCTTGCCTTTTCGTGAAAAGTTTGTTTGTGCCTGAAAGCAATATCGCATGTTTTACATTCGGCAATTCGGTAGTCACGAACCATGACGACTCAGAGAGCAGCAGCTGTCAGCACATATGGCCGGCGAAAGTTAACATATAGCCGTGGTCGCGGTCGAGGCTGCGTTTGGCGCGCGCGCGCCGCTACGAGGAGAGTACGCCACATCCGTATCGATTCGGTCGACATTCAGTTACACGGCGTTATTTCCGTCCGTCAAAGCGTGCGAATCTAGCTGACAACGTTTAGGGCGAATTGGCAATCACGAAGCAATGCCCCGCAAATGAATCGAAGCTTTGGCAACGTTTTGCCTGCAGTCTTTCAATCTGATCATTGAAGTTGATATTTATTCGACGAAAAGAATCGCAAGAGGAACTGATAGTAGGTATAGTTTAATAATAACTAGTCAGACGGACGCTCTAATGCCTCTTCTTGTGTCCAAAGAGATAGGCGTAGAGACGCTTGTACTTTCCCACTGGGCCGTACTTTGCTGAGAACTGCAACACTAACAGTTGATTCATGAACAGTTGATGCAAAAGTATGCAAAGAAAAGCGGCTAACCCAGATATCTGCCAGAATCAGCAGAGCGACACCAACTTGACCACCAATGGGGAGACCGAAGTACCATGCTTTCAGCGAGACGATGGAATCTGAGACAGACATTCCGATTCAACTGTTCGAAGCGAGAGCGTGTGCGGTTAAGCGATGATGCGCACTAGTCGGACCGACTAATGTCGACTGCTTTGCTACGCTGTACTATATACCACCGATTGATGCAAGGCGATAACGCAAAGTTCGCAAATCGTATTGAAATTGAGCAAACAGCACAGAGCATTCAAACTACTTTTTGAGCATAATTTATTGAGACGCTAGCGTTTGTCTCGAGCACGACTTTGTGCCTCGACTTTTTTTGAAGTCGTCTTACCAGGAAGTTACTGACGCCATCATCATTGTTATTGTTATTGTAGCTATTTTTATTGTTCCTACCCTCCGTGTCACTTCTTAGAAGATTTGTGGTGATAAGACAAAGAATTCCCACTAATTCTACAGTGTAAAATTACGTCACAACCGCATTTTCAAATGAGAACGCCTTGATCGATTATCGCAAATAACTCCATTGGTCGTCGACTTCTGTTCGTGACGAAACAAACTGTATTGATGATAGAAATTTGTGGGCCACTGATATTGGAAAACTCGCTGGCCGGATGCCATGAACGTGGTGCCGCGCAGCGCCAACGAAAACACATGCGACGATGGATGACCGTCGATGATTTATAAATCGTCTAATCTAGATGAGCAATGGAATTACGTCAGCAGTGGTGTCTGAAGTTTGATGATTGAGCGTTTTAAGAATGGGGTGATTCCATGACGCCTCGTTTCTCACAATTATCCAATTCGATTCCACGTTCTCTGAACAGCGACCCTGGTGGCTTTGTCCCATACAATGCCGGCTGCGCGCTTCTCGCTGCAGGACCACCGACGGCTAGGCACACCTGCCGACCACCCCCCTGTCGGCTTCATTGTGGAGGCAGCCGATTCACTGCACCGCATATGGTAATAAGCCAGGAGCGAGTCGCGGGCTGCTGGTTCGAACCACTCGATGCGGGCTACATAGGCAACGCGGTTTTTTCATTACAGCTGGCTCCGCCGACCGAGCAGAACCGCGGCGCTCTTTGCGGGCGGCAGCGAGATAAGCGCCTCTCAATTGAGGCAGGTCAGGGAGGTTCACGGCACACCCNGCTGGCTCCGCCGACCGAGCAGAACCGCGGCGCTCTTTGCGGGCGGCAGCGAGATAAGCGCCTCTCAATTGAGGCAGGTCGGGGAGGTTCACGGCACACCCCCCGAGGAGCCGATTCGGATAGACCATATTTCTTGGGGCGTGGAAAGGCGATTAGACAGTTGGCGGACGTAGCGCTAATAGCCGTCGGGAGTCGTCGGTGCCCGAACCAGCAGCACCCTGTGGGAGGCATATTGGTATCTGCCCGTCGTGCCAGGATCAATGGCGGACAGACGACGGCCGCTATGTACCTCGAGACCCCGGGTGGGTCCTCCGTCCCCGCAACCGTTTACTTTGGGCCAGATTGGCCGCATCCAGCGCGTTCGCGTCTCGTGCGCTCATTTTCATTCCATCTCGCTCTCGGTGGCAGCGATCTACTTGGCCGATTGCTGTGTGTGAGATTTTGGCACCGACCGCGGTCCGAGAGGCCAGAAACCGGTATGTCGTCAGTCATAATAGGACACGCGCCATTACTTACAGGTTTAGTCTCGCGTTCGCTGATCAAGTTTCCGACTGACCAGCATCGCATCGCAGACGCAGACGGACGAAATCAGTCGTCGTGCGACTTGCAACAGACTATGGTCGGTTGACAGTTTTCGCTCCTACGTCCGATCGTTTGTTATTTGTGTTGTACGCCCGGTTACAAACGAGGTCCCCCCCCTTCCATTCGCCAATCACTCTTTCACACTTCAAAGCACGTCTGCCCTTGTCACCTTTAGTTTTCTTCCATGATTTGCTACCCAACCTACCCATTTCCGCCGTTCGCCATGTCTGTGTGTGCAACACGTAGACGCGTTTGTTCTTTCCAGACGCAAGACTTGACCAAAGAGAAGCTCGAAGGTATGGTGATGTTAATGACGACAGCAGGGGGACCTGATTGCGCATTGCAGAATATCAGGCGGCGTTCAACTTCTTCGACGCGAACAATGATGGATACATTACGATCGAAGAGTTGGAAGGCGCTATGAACAAATGCGATCAGTTTCCCACCAAACTCGAGCTGAAGTTGCTCATGAAGCAGGCCGACAAAGACCGTACGTTTCTTGATCTCACCGT
>NIUQ01004203.1:0-14602 GCA_002796945.1 Plectus sambesii
GGAGGAACAAAATCGCCCGGCAGGCCTTTCTCTCCTTTCTCGATCATGTCCAAGTCGTCTGCAAGGGAGTACCGGAGTGGAGAGACATGACAACACGCGGAGATATGATCGGATGACGATGGACAATAGGACAGGTGGTCAGTCGGCGCGTTATCCTCTCAGCGCCTGTTGCTCGACTGTCTGGGGCGCTGGACGAGGGGTTGGAGTGGGGGGACGTCTGCCCATCGTCCGATGCCCTCGAAGAGCGCCCATATCGCCAGAATGCCAAGGCAACCCATCATCCGCATACCTGCACAAGCGAGCGACTCCTTAACAGCCGTCGGATCACGTTCCCGCCATTTGCGTATTTCCTGGTCCATTTTCGTCACCTTCTGCGGATTCAACATCCATAAACACGACTGCAACCAATATATTTTTTTAAATTCTCATTGTCTGCCTTAAAATCGACTCACTTTTCGCCCATGCCCGCCTGGCGCTTCCAATTCGATCTTTTGAAAGCATTTATTCAGCGACAGATTGTGCCGCACCGAATTCTTCCAACCGTTCGGCGCGTTACGAAAATAGGGAAAGTTTTCGCTGAAAACAAGCAGAATATAATGGGGGGAAAGGGGGGCGGATAGAAAGAAAGAGTGCGCTACCACATAAAGTTGTAAATTTCGGCGACAGTCAACCGACCAATCCTGCTGTTCTTGAGCGCCAGCGCTATCAGACACGAGTAAGAGTAGGACGGCTTGGGATAGCTGCGTCCCGCACTGATTGCCGTCTCGGCGACAAAGTCGGACGAATCCGGCCGATCCTCCTTTCCTTCGCACATCTCACTCGTCGTCGTCACAACATCGCTTCGCAGTGCGGGCGAATTTAGCGAATCGGCTGGACTGGGGAACTCCGACTTCACCCCCATCAAATTGTGCATGCTCAGCGCCGGCGGGGCAACTCGGCGCGAAGCATAACCGCCGTGGTCGAGCAGAAATGGCCCGTGCTCCGAATCGGAGCGGTCGTCTTCCATTTCGCCGTACGTCGTCAACTCCTTAAAGTTGGAGACGTCGATTTTCTGCATCCAGGAGTTTGAATCATCCGACGGCGGTTCAGAGAAACTGTCCGAGACCAGAGCTCCAATGTCGGCGGACATGTCGCCCTCCGACCTTTCCATTTGCTCGCAGTTGCTGCAGAGAGAGGCGTCGTCGTTACAAGACGATGATAGTCGTCGAGACGACGTCAACAACAAACAATTTTAAGCACGGCGCCGAGAGAGGTTTGAGACAACGAAAGCAGAGAGACTCTTTGGGAGAGATTCTCTCACGCTCGACTGCAGCTTTCGACTCTCAGCGCCAGGGGGTCGGAACTGCCGGGACTGGGCCGAATTTGAAAAATCCTTCAATCACCCACAGCCAACGCTATTGTTCCATGCCACCATGAACCACCAAACAACGAAGGACGGTCGGGCGCCTGGGGACGACTGACATTCAAACTCGCGCTCGGCGCGCGCTGATTGGTCGACTGGCCTAAGATGCGCCGTGCCGCAGACGGCGCCACGTTCGACGAGCCGTACGCGGTATGCGAGCGGCCTGCGACGGCTCGTGCGAGGGGAGGGGGGTTCGTCGCGACGACGGTCGGTACAATTAAGAAAACAAGTGCGGTTGCTGGCGATCACCGGAAAGACGCTCGCTCGAGTGCGGACTGCTTCGGCGAATGGGCCTTGACTGAGTGGAGGCGATGTTGATTTGGTCAGCGATTAGAAGGTGCTTGCGTAGCGGCGTGGAGTTTCGGCGTCCCTTGGCCAGCCAAGTGCCCGTTTGCCGACACTGACCGCGTCTCATCGCGTCTGGTTAAACACTTCGTGACATGCAGTGTTGCCTCGTGTCGGTCGTGCGACCGGCGCAAGCTCTGAGTCTAGCTGTCGCAAACTGATAATAAACCCCCCTTCTCGAATACACTCACTCGCCATGATAGCAGCGATGGGCAAGCCGCCAGTTTACGCAACCAGGGATCTTTGAGCAAAGTGAACCGTGCCACAACGACCACTACTCCTCAATCTGTCGATACAGTCAATCGGAGTAGCAGCGGTCGTGGAAGGAGAGAAGAGCAAACAAACATGCATGCATGTGCAGATAAGGCAAGCAAGTGCACAATTGCGGCGTTCATAATGCTTCGGCTTGCTTAATTCGGCGGGCCATTGTGTGTATTCGCGTGGCAAGGCGACGATATTCGATCGACTGTCTCGCGCGGGCGCGCACAATGGCTACGCGCCGCCGGACCATGTGTTCCGTCTGTCTTACGGACAGAAGATGAAACGCTCGACCTGAACTAAAGGTCACACGGCGCCAGCCGCCCAACGGCACCGGCTCCCTACAGCGGTCCAAAGTGATCGATGACGCTTCAATGGACTGCCGACCGGCTGGTCAATTGCACAATTTTTCTCACGGCACCGCAAAGCCGGATTCCAATAGACGATGCTCGTGCTCATGCGATGAGCATAAAAGCGATAGGCCGGTTTCGTTAGACATTGTGTACTCGCCGTACTTTGCGCAACCCTCACGCATATCTCTACTAGGCTCTGTACCCGATACGAAACTGGCACGATAAATGCAACCGGTGCAAAGTTGAATGCAGTCTCTCTTGATACACAAGGTCTGACAGTCTGACAATCTTTTCAGTCTGCAAACCGATATTATGCCAACTTACGGTTCTTTCTTTAATTACAACAACTAATAATATTGTTTCGATAACATTTTTAAGTTATCTCAAACTGTTCTGAATGTAGTTCAAATTTCAGGAGAATAGACTCTTAGTCGATGTACACTCAAAGATTCAATTGGATTGAGCAAGCGTATAAGTAAAATTCGAGCTAAATACATCATCGACAAACATGTATATACACAACTGCTACAACAAAAACACATAGCAGTTGCAGCTCGAAAAATTATGAAGTTTTGTAGCTGTCACAGGCACTGTCAAGGTACGACTGTCAAGGTACATAAATAGCACAAGTGCGCCATCTAACTGAACACTAAGGGAAGAACACTTGGTGGAATGCGGCAACTTTGCGTTTGCACGCTGGGCACGGCGGTGGTAGCTCTCCTCTCTGACAGAAGCCATTCCGCTTGGAAGCCTCAACATAGCACCCGACGACGCAGCCGCAGGGCATAGCNTGCACGCGGGGCACGGCGGTGGTAGCTCTCCTCTCTGACAGAAGCCATTCCGCTTGGAAGCCTCAACATAGCACCCGACGACGCAGCCGCAGGGCATAGCGGCGGCGTCCATCTTCAAGCAGCCGTCGAAGGCGCACTTCTCCACCGACTGCACAATGCTCCTCGAATGAACGACCTTATTGCGACACAGAGGACACTTGAGCTCAGCCGCCGACGCCGCCGAGTTGCACACCATCTCGAAGCAGTGACTGCAGGAGGTGGCGTGGTGGCAAGGGAAGTTGAGCAGCTCCACGGGACGGTCGGTGCAGACGACGCACTCGGCGAACGTTGTCCGGTTCAGCGACTCGTTGCTAGGCGTCGGGTCGATGACCGGCATTTGTTGCCGCATTTCGAGTGTTGACGTCGACGATCTATCGTTTCCTTCATTGGACCCACCGATCCTTCCATTTGAAGCATCGACTCTTTCCCTCGTCCCATTCTTGTCACCGGCAACTGACTTTGGCTGTCGCAGAGACAATTGGTTGAAAGGCTGCGAAGCAGTTGTACGACAGTAAACGGTCTCGTCTTCAGTAAGAACCGCGACGTCATTCGGCCCGTCCACTTTGATAACAAAATAGATGGGTGCAGCGGTGTGAACGTCATATGGATGAGTGGGCGGCAGTTGATTCAGGCGAAACTGCGCCGTGTACTGACCAGGCGCCCCTTCGAATCGCATTCGTAAGCGATCGCCGCTCTGCGCCCCGCTGAAGCACCAACGCGGCATTGCTGGATCGTTGAACAGGCACACCAAATAGTCCTTGCTTAGACTTCCTGGATCTGCCGTCAACTCTTCCGAACGAATCTTTTCTGGCGCGTGCAGCGAAAATCCCAAAGGTGGTAGCGAATCGAACGACTTCTGAACATAATCAAATACAATCCGTAACAGTCCATCAAACTCCACTTACTCTCAACCAAACATTGATGCAACGCGTTGATTCCTTGGCGAGATACGCCTGAAGCGGTTCTTCGGATATCAAATATCCTCCGCTTCCTCCGCAGCACTTGAGATAGGACAACCTCATGCGGCCGCAGTACTCTTCCTTCATCATCGCTGTTTTAACTGTTCTGAGCGATTCTTTATGAAAAACTTGTAGATGCCAACCAACTTTCTTTTCAACTACACAATTAGACACTGTNTCTTCCTTCATCATCGCTGTTTTAACTGTTCTGAGCGATACTTTATGAAAAACTTGTAGATGCCAACCAACTTTCTTTTCAACTACACAATTAGACACTCTAATCGCTCAGCTTAAAACTGAAACAAAGTCTCTGGACATTTTAAGAAAATCGTAGATTGCAAGCTGGAAAGTCCTGCTTCCTTCACAAAGGGAATTCTCACTTGCAACGTAACGATAAGTATACGATTTGACACCAGTCCGTAATGGACAGGCTGCTGCGCGCTCTACCACGCACTTTGTAATTTAGTCTTTGGCCTGAGTCGAAGCCTATAACGATTTAATAAAACTTAACCGTGAAAATTAACATTATTGTCTCCATAATTGTATTTATTATTGCTTAAATAACCGATAGTGTGTCAAATCGAGTATGACCGTATGGTACTGATCAGTACAGGCAACGAAATTACTGTATGTGGGAATACAAACAATTCGTTTAATGCACGTTGGTACGATGGTCATAGTACATTTTTAGTGACATCATCATCTTGCTTCAATTAGTGAAAATTTCAAAATCAGTATGTTTGTTCAACAGATTGCTCATCGATCGCGTCGTAACCGACGTTTGGGAGCTGGTTCTGCGACGCAATGTAGCTCGCGAGAGCGGATTCCCCATCAGCCGCACTCTCGTGGTACAGCGTCGGGTAGCCGTTATCATCATCGGGACGCTCGAGGTCGCGGTTGTCTGCATAGGAGTATTGCGGGGGTGGTGGAAGCGGGTTAGGTCCTGGATAATGCGGAGGCGGCTGATGTGGACCGGGTCCTGGATAATGCGGCGATGGTTGACCAGGCTTCGGATAGTGCGCAGGCGGATATTTCGGATCATGATAATCGTCCTTCTTGTGGCAGGTGTGACGGGGAAGACATTGTCCTGGATTTCCTTGACCACCGGCAGGTCCTTTCACGCCAGTCTTTCCAGTAAGTCCAAACGGTCCAGGTGGACCAGGCGGTCCAACCGGTCCAGTACTTCCGGTGTATCCGGCATCTCCTCTTGGACCTAACATGCACCACGATTTAAACAAATGGTCTTTATCACTTTAAAATCGACAGGAAGTCGAATTTTGAGTTTGTTCGTACTTTTATACTTGTAGTGGCATATCGCCACTAATAAATAGTAAGTTGAGGTAGGCCTTCGCCCCTTTCCAACCATGAGATCCACCTACGGCCAAAGTCTCAGTCCAGAAGACAAAAAGAGTGAAGGTAAAAAAATCGTTGCTCTAAGAATGCTTTAATCGATTTTTTTAACACATATAACACTTCCTTATAGACATTTTGACCCGAACACGGAATAAGGAATACTTCATTAACATTGGCTTTGCTGTCTTTGAACTGACCATACCTCAGCCCAAAACTACAGAGAAAAATTGACATACCTGGAACTTCGCACGGACGTCCATCGAGTCCTGGTTGTCCTCGCAATCCCACTCCTCCAATTGCTCCATGATTTCCCGGCAGACCGGCTCCACCAGAATGGCCTTAAATATATTCAAGTGTTCACTTGAATCATCGAGATACGTGGACATAATTATCAGTCGTTGTATGATTGAGCAAAATGCCTTGTGAAAGTTCTGTATCTGGTTAAGGGACTCCGTTGGGCAAGGGACCGACGAGGTCGAAAAAGACTCCAGGATTCGACGCGATGAAAAGCGACGACGCGCATTTGGGCACCGCTTAACGAAAGAGAACGAACAAGGTTTCAAAGTAGTCTGAAATCGCGTGCGCGAGAGGCTTTTGAGCGCCAACTTTCATCGCATCGTTCCAATTGTTCTATTTTGTCAAATAGTTAAATGCTTTTGTCATAGACCATCAGCGTAACGTTTAACATGGACGGAAAATTGCTCACCTGTTTCGCCTTGAGGCCCACGACAGCCGGGCTCGCCATTTTGACCAGGCAGACCAGTGTTTCCCTTGAATCCAGGCGTGCCTTAAGCAAATATATGGCTTCTTGTCAATTGTTTCAATTGATCTATGTACCGCGATCGCCCGGAGCTCCTGGTGGACCAGTTTTAAGCGTCACTTCGTCAATCCATCTCGACAAGTGCTGCCAGTTTCTGTCCTGGTATGTGTTGACCTCGTTCAATACGGCCAACATATTCCTAATATCCTGCTGCAATCCTCGATTTTTTTGCTTCAGTACAGCAATATCGGTCGTCTGAAAACCAACTACTGCCGTCAAAAGCACCTACGCTTTCCCTTGTGGTACCAGTCTTTGACGTGCGAAGCGCAGATTAACGCAGCATCCTTCCGAAGTAAGCGGCGGGGGCCGCGCTCGTCTCGGCGTGTGTTCCCCAGCAAAGGCCCCATTTGAAAATATCAAAATGAAGCAAATTGCAGTGATTGACCGCATCTCGATCAGAGTAGTCAATGCGGAACATTTTCTTATCGACTTCTCATCATGAAATGACAGTGGAACGCATGATTGACAATACAAATGCCCGTTCAAAGTACAAGTACAAACATGACTGGTACGTTCAAACAAGAGTGCCGTCGACAGATGCGCAATAAAAACGCGGAAAGCGCTTCTGATCAAGGCGCGCAGCAGGCACGTCCATTTTCTCCAAAGGGACCCACGTAGCCAGGATAGCCATCTGGGCCGGTTGATCCTCCTGGTCCGGCTGGTCCTCTCGGTCCCGGCGCGCCCGTCGTTCCATTCGCTCCCTTTGATCCCTTCTGCAAACGCTTACTGAAACTTCACAAAACGCGCTCTTCGAATTGTTACGAACGATCAAATTAGTCGTAAGATTGCAGTCGGCCGGTGTGCCTGGTGATCCTCTCTCTCCTGGGTGGCCTAGAGAGTAATTAATTGATATTTGGCGTTCAAGTTTTAATTGAGAGCTTACCCTGAGGACCGGGCAATCCGAGCGCCCCTGGTGGTCCTAAAAAGAAAGAAAGCAAGCACAATTGACATCATTCCCTTCCTGATTGACATCTTTACCTGGATCGCCCGGCCTTCCTGAAAAGAAATAAAAATTAAACGCATACAACAGTAAAACATGCAGGATTACCTGGTTTTCCTCGATGTCCACATCTGCCCGGCTCTCCAGGATAACCCGGTTCGCCTGTGGTTCCAGTCAAACCGCCTAATCCTAAATTTCTTCTCTTGCAAGTACAAATATTACCGCTTGTAATGATGAACGAACCTTTGAAGCCTTTTGGGCCAGGCAAACCGTTCTTGGTAATCGCAACGCATTCGGCCATGACAGTTTGCCATCGTCTCTTCTCCCGATCACGCAAGGAGTGTAGTTGATGTTTGAGCTCTTCGACGCGTTCGCTAAGCGCTATATAGTCATCGTTGATTTTGGACTTGATCTCAAGCTACAGAAAGCAATTCATCGGAAGGCCGATAAATGCAGCAGTTAGCGTACCAAATCTCTCGTACCGCGCAGAAAGCCTTCACAGCAGGTCGGATTGTTGCGGTCGTAGTAGGCGAGAACAGGATAGAAAAAGCTAATCACTGTGATTAAGAGAATATGCTGAACAATCATGATGAGCGCGTGCGACGCGGGACACCGTGTCGCTGTCAGAGCGCAGCGATTTGCGCACTCGCTGTTCGCTGTTCGCGCGCCCGATTCTGTCAATCAGTGCCTGCGACGACTGATGCTATCCCGAAGCATTCTTTTACTTCGTCATCATACTCCAAAAAAGCGCACGGAACTTTCTCTAAAATAAACTCACCTATGTAATCTATTTTTAAAAAGTGTCAATAATTTTAGAAAATAATATTTTAGCACGTCATACCACACGTTCATTGGGTGCAACAAAGTAAGCGATGAGTCATCCAATATTTTGTGCATGAAAATAAACGCTCTTTTGGATGCAAAATAGATAAGCATTGATCCGAAGACAACAAGAACATGTTTCACGAGTTCTGCTTGCAATAATAACTCAATATCATTATTATCGATTAATATTATAATTTCGGTAGATTCAAATGTCACCGTACGTTCGTTTTGTTTTCTTCATTCGCTTCAGGCGTCTTCGTCGTTATTCAGCTGTAAATGACTTCCAGATTCGCCGTTCAGCAGCCTACGGGCGCTCTCTCTAATTCGTGGCGCAGCTTTGATAAGCCCAAATATGGCAGCAGCGACGACTATGACAATCAGAATGCCAAGCACAACGAAGAAGCCAATTTTAAACTGCACGAGGTGCTCTTCGGCCGTTTTCAATTTCAAGCAGTTGCAGTTATGCTTGTTCTTTTGAAGTTCCTCCATTACTGTTGATATCACGGACTGAGCGGTGGTCGTGTTCATTTTCGTCGCAAACAGAATACGAAATGGGCTGCGCCACGGCCTGGTCGTTTATGAGTCGCTGCCAATACCCCCGTTGCAGAGTGTCATTGTCATTTCGCAATCGGCTTATCGATCTATTTACGTCTAGACCATCCCACGTTGTTTTGCAAAATAACCTATCAGCTCTACCCACTCGTACCATGGTATTCAGCAATTATGCGTCGGCGATATTTGCTTGCGTGGGGCGTTTTCTTACAGATAACGATATTTTGGTGAGTGAGGCAGACAAGAACAGGGAAAGGATCAAAAGCGAGGGGAAATAATTATAGCACACGCCATTCTGCAGAGATTATATCAGCCGAAGATTTCAGCCCGAAGAAACGAGTCTTTTACAGCAATTAAATGGAAGGGGGAATGCATTCATGGGTACTGATTCCGAGACTTGCAGAGCCCCCCCCCCCCCGGCTACGCTAGCCGAGGCGATTTCTCTTCATATGGATTACATGTACAGATGAGAACGGCCTTTTGAATTCGTATATCATATTGCAACGTATTTTTATATAATCTTGCTTCTTCTTTAAACATTCTTCATGTAATCTCCGATAGTTCATCGCTGTTTTTCTCGTATAATGCTTACTTTCTGGCGCATATACCGACAGAATGAATCAGCGTGCATTGCACAATTATCTGTTGCTGTGTTTAAAACTTACGAGACGACGCGACCGGTTTTGGGTATAATTAATGGCAGCCAGTCAGCTGCCGCTGGCGCCATTCAGCATGGGGAGTGATGGTGCAAGAGGAAGGCGCAGTGATAGGCGCCAGTTAAACCCAGGAATAAACGGACGGGCAATGACGTACCTTCGACTGCGTCCGCAGCACCATCCCCCTTCGCAAGACAGCGATTCGGCGGTGATTCACACTCCAAGAAACGCATATATAAGTGAGCAGTCTGTCGTTTTGGTGTCAGTCTGGATGGTCTTGTTGGTGCAGTTGGCTTCATAGTGAGCGGTAAGTCTTCTCTTTTCGGTCTAACGCACGGTGTATAGGTTTAAGACTAAGCAACGCAGTTCGTTAACCCGGTCGTAAAAGTTTTAATTCTGAACCGATTTAAAAATTTTCAATCACAAATGATGGTATGTCGCTCGAGGACTTTTTCAAAATACTCAAATTATGTGCCACATTTCGACAAGCCATCAATATTTCTCGCCGAGAGATGATTTGTTTATTTTGATCATTTGATTGTTCAGTAATCGGGCATTCACAAAAGATTATACGCAAACAACTTTATCTTAACCTTTTACTTCTTTCTTTACCTAATTTCGGTTTTTTGCACTTCAAAAATTAGTTGAACATTCAACAATATCTAGGAACGATTTTTCAACTTTGTATTGAAAATGAATTAAAAAATCCGATAAAGTTGATTTTACTACTCAAAAAGGAAGAAACATTGCAACTTTGTAGCCCTGAGTATTTTAGTTTACCGTTAAAAGATGGGCGGCACCGAATCAAAACCGGATTACTCGGACGAAATCAACTATGGAAAATGCGGAGAATGGAAGACCTATGAAGAGTTTATTCGCACCGAGACGCCCAAGCCTGGTGACCGCCTCGAGTTCTATCGCACGTGGAATGATGTCATGCCGTTTCAGGTAAGTCGCTTTTGAAATTGGAACCCTTTAAGTAATGATATCCTTTCAGTTTTGGTAGGCGGATATAAATTATTAGACCTAATGATGAATACTTCCATAAGTTGCATAATACTAGAAAACAATGTGAAGCGACATTTTCGGAATAAATTTTCCTCTTGGATAGATTACCGCGAAGTCGACTAACAATATATTCGTTGCTTCCGTTTCAGCATTGGGCGATATACGAAGGCAACGGTGATGTCATTCATTTCTCTGGTGAAATGGGCAACAAATATGGTGCTGAGGTGACGGCAGTTTATTTCAGGCTATTTAGAATGAATACAACGTTAAAATTCGGCGCAGCTAAAAAGAATAAAATTTCTTCTTCGGTCCTGTGAAGCAGAGATAATTAACTCTACATTTCCGAGCGCTCAATGCTGTTGCGTCTACTTTCACGTGGACCAGATTAACTGACTGCAGAAGCCTAAACATTTGCAATTGCAGATTCGTCGTGACAGCTTGAAGAAAGTGGCTGGCGTTTCACAATGCCGTATCAACAATAAATATGATGGGGGTGAGGAATGGCCGTCTGTATTGGTGCAGGGATTACAGTCGCCATTTTCTATTTTATCGCAAATAGCGAAGCCACCGAACCCACCGAAGCCTGCAGAAGAAATTGTAGAGCGTGCCCGCAGCCAGGTAACTGTAATTTAGTTTGAACTATACAGTGTGCTAAACGCATTATCTGCGTGTAAACACACTTCTCTGGATCGAAATCAATGCCCTTGAACTAATCTCATAATGAGCAAAGATATTACAAAGCGTGCAAAGGGTTCTCATTTCTGAAACTAAAAGGTAATGCTACAATTTGTTTCTTGAATCACTTGAAACCAGAATAAATCGACAAAGCTGAAAATTATCAGAAATAACCTGCAGATCTTGGGTTTTTCTTTAAAAAAAGAATTAATGAATTTAGTGATGGGGTTATCAGGATATGGTCCCGCAAACATAGAGCACTCGTTTTTGAAGAGAATTGCCTGCAACGCTTGCGGGTATGGTTACGTCCTTGAAAATGAGACCAAATCTTTGTGTGACCATATCTTGACAACGTCATGACCGATTTCAATGATTCTTTTCTCAAACGAAACCCCGACATCTCCAGATTATTTTTGATTAGTTTCAGCTCAGTTGAATTTTTTTGAGCCAAGTTATACAAAAAATCTGTATCAATATTTTTTCGTCACACAGCATGCGCAAAATCTCGCATTTTTTAAAGTTAGCATAGGAAGACGAAAAATGGATCAATTTTAAAGATTAAAAAGGAAACCAAAATTATGGAGCGCTCTATAAGATGCAGCAAATTGCAGTCATATCGGTTGCGTCTTCACAGAGTCTTAAGAAACCGACCTTGTGCAGCGACTTCTGTGCCACCCAGTACTCCCTTAGCACGAAATGGAAGTGAGTACCCTTTGCGCGCTTTGTATTTATTATCTTTGTTCAATATGCACGGATTTACTCACGGATAAAAGCAATAAAATTCCCTCCATTTCTTCTACAAAATCTTTTAATTTCATCGAAATCGGTGCAGAACTTTAAAAGCTACTAGCAATTCAAAATGGCGGATTATACTGAAACACCCTATAAAATATCGTTAAAAGGCTTAACTTGCAGTTGAATCGGACTGGATATGACTTGTTTAATCACAACTGCGAGCACTTCGTCAACTGGTGTCGATTTGGCGTTTCAAAAAGTCATCAAGTCGATAATATTTCGAACTTTCCGCACCCGCTGCGATATTCATTACGTTCGCCCATGTTAGACTTAATGGAGTACATTTCGCGCCATCCCTCTGCTGCACAGCCAGCTGACGACACAAGTTCCTTCCTTTCTTAAAAAGATCCGGAACGCGAGTTGCTGGAGCTTGTATAAGACGAATAATAAATACTGTTTTGTTTGCTGCAGCAAGTGCAACAGATAAACGTAACCACACTGAAAAGGTATTTCTAGCAGCGAGTAAAATTTTGATAAACTGTGCAACTGATATACATTGAAAGCTGCTAAATCCAATAATTACATGATGTTTTGAATGTTTTGATAGTGTCATATATCAATAATTTTGCGTTGTGATAGGTAGCAATACCTTATTATCAGATTAACCTAATGTAAAAGAGCCGTCGACGGCTAATGAAGAACGCACTAAATTTCAACAGCAAAAATAATTCACCAATCAATCTCTCCTCTGATCACAACAATGGCTTGACCAGTCATATCAACGCGATCGTTTTCTAGTTGTTTCAAGTGAAACTCGGCGCCGCGAGTTGGATAGCATTGCACCGCTGCAATCAAAGAATTAAAATAATTCCACATCGAGCAATGGCTAGAGTCAACCTTTCATGTCTTTTTTGTTCAGCACACGTTCCCAGAATGGTCCCAGAACAGTGTGCGCCGATCCTGAAATGAATATACTAGTTGAAAAGTTCTCAACAAACCGAATAACTTGCAATATATGTATACCGTATTTACGGAAATAGTGGTACATGTACCACTATTTTTTACAGCTTTATTTTGGAGTTTTTAAAAATAAAATGCTATGTCATTCATAGAAATACCATGTTCCATGTCTTAGTGATGATGACATATGTTGAGGAGGTGGAAATAATAGTGTTATGAGCAGATTAAGTTTTAACATTTCACAGAACAGAGAGGATTGAAACAATAGTGGCACAGTGCCATTATTTTTAAAATACGGTTACGAACTTCATGGCTCGTTCTGAGTTCTTTCTCATCTTTTATCATGTTTATCGGTAATCATGCTTCTTCTTCAAGCATCTTAATTGCAATCTCCGATAGTTCATCGCTGTTTATTCGTATACTTATTCTTCTCTGGCGCAAATACCGGCAGAGTGAAGCAATGTGCATTGCCTAACTATCTGTTGCTGTGTTTAAGACTGATAAACAATGATGTGCCTTTAGCTGAATCACCCACACCATGCCATTTGAAAGACAGCCCTGGCGGTGCATGCAGTAGACTTCAAAGTAAACATAAGGTCTTTGCTATTCCACCTTGCGTATCATATGTACGTTCGCGTCAAAAGATACGCAGTTTGTTAACCCGAACCTAAAAGTTCAATTCTTCGTTCAGTTTTGATATTCTTCGGCCACCAATGGTTGTATGACATACGAAGACTTTTTTGCTTGACTCAAATTACTGTAAATCCTCCGATAAACGCATCCCTCAAGAATTTTGCTGAAAAAATAATCGTTTAGGGCGTTTATTGCAGGATTTACGGTACGTGCCGTATTTCGACAGGCCATCAGTTTTCTTCGACTAGTGATGATTAGTTTATTTCAATAATATGATTGATCAGTTGTTCAACGTTCACATAAGATTATCAGTTAACAAATTTATCTTAACATATCACTTTTTCTTGACCTAATTACACTTTTCTTGCTATACAGAAATTAAACCGCCAGTTCGATAACAACTCGAATCAATTTTTTCAACTTTAAAGTAAAAAAGAATAAAAATATCCCGGACAATTGATTTAACAACTAAAGAAGTAAGAAACAATGCAACTTTGCAGCCCTGAGTACTTTTCATTAGTAATAAAAGATGGGAGGCACCGAATCGAAACCGGATTACTCGGACGAAATCAACTTTGGAAAATGCGGAGAATGGATGACCTATGAAGAGTTTATGCGAACCGAAACGCCCAAGCCTGGTGACCGCCTCGAGTTCTATCGCTGCGCGCTGGGAATCGTGCCATTTCAGGTAAGTCGTTTTTGAAACTTAATCTCTTTAAATAACGACTCCCCTACAGTTCTGATAGTTGGATATAAATTTAACTGACCGCGTTATAATAATGAAGACTTGTAAGTTGCATAACACGGGAAAACAATGCACAGTGTCTTTTTTGAAAGAAATGTTCTACTTGAGCACTTTATCGAGAAGTCGATTTACAGTATTCTCATTATTATTGTTACAGCATTGGGCGATATATGAAGGCAACGGCGATGTCATCCATTTCTCTGGTGAAATGGGCAACAAAAGTGGCGCTGAGGTAATTAAAATTCATTACAGGTTGTTTGTGATTAAAAAAACAGTGTTAAAAACTGGTGTATGTTATAACAAATAAGAAATTTCTTGTTCAGTACCACTACGTAAAACAAGTAGCTTTCCTTGTCGCACAAATATGTAAGTGCTCTCTTTCTAACCACTCATCGCTATTGTGTCTACTTTGATGTGACCCACATTAACTGACTGCAAAAGCCTCAACATTTGCAATTGCAGGTTCGTCGTGACAGTTTGAGGAAAGTAGCTGGCATTTCACAATGCCGCATTAACAATAAATACGATTTGGGTGAGGAATGGCCGTCTGTAT
>NIUQ01004204.1:0-14515 GCA_002796945.1 Plectus sambesii
TCCAATTCAAGCGGCACTACACGATGCGATGTACTGCCGACCAACCAACAGACGCGCGCACACGCAAAATTTTTTGGCAAACTCCACTTATTGATCGCGGTCGAGTTGACTGTGAATAGATGGGTTTAACAACGAAAACTATTCACAGGAATTCAAATGAGCTGATTGAATTAACTTTTCGTAGAATAATTTTTGGCAAATGCTACCTCTCCTTTAAAGAATCGGTTAATTTTCTCTTCCAGTGAGTCTTTCTTTTCATGTTAAGTAAGATAGATGGGTAGACATTTCAATTTTAGCCAAATTCTTTCCATGTGGTTCGTTTAAAGATTACGCACCGAGACATACGGTACCTACTTGTTAACAGATGTTCCTCGCATCCGTGGGCAAAATGAGGACGATGTCCCACATATCCAAATTTACTTAAAATTTTAATCGTTTATAGAATACTAATATTTTGCATTCTTTGAGAAGGATTTAGTCTAAGGTCTGCGCAAAATTTGTATGAACTAAGTAGGCTCAAAGACGCTGCTTTTTGGGTATTACAAGTAAGCGTAACCAACTAGACGGAGCGTAACGTCCCTTTATCGACCAGATTGAGGTCGAATCGTCGATCGCCATAGTCAAGAAATGGTTTATACGCAGTGCACACTTTTAGATATTGACTCTAGAAAAGAACTGAAAAGATTCGCTTTAATGACATGTTTTTAAACCCGTTATAGATAGGTTATAGAAAATATTATGCCACTATTTTCTAGAAGTTTTGAATATATAGGGAATCAGTTGACAAATAGTAAAATCAAAATACTGCTGCTCTGCGTTCTGGCGCCTGATGAAAATACGATCGCTAAAGTGTGTCCAGTCTTATGATCACGTTTCATTTTTTTGACCGCAATATTTAGCTTTCCTTGACAACTGCGAACAGAAAGTATCAACTGAACTGAAAAGATATTTGTTGATTGCACTAAGCTCGAAGAGAATAACCCAAGATGTCTGAAGCGGCATCGTCGAGTTCCGTTTCCGACGCCGCGAAACGCCTCGAAGAGCAGAAGGCTCGACTGAGGTCCCTTCACACTCGCCGGGTAAGAGATAATAGTTCTTTATGGCTTTTAATCGCGTTTTCAATGAGCTTTGTTCTGACGCGGTTTCGTTTCAGAATGAGTCGCGGAAACAGAACCATCAGGAGGTGGTCGAAGAAGACCGTCGCGACAAATTACCGAAGAATTACGAGGCGAAGCGGCAGCGCCAGGAATGGGAGTTGGAAGAATTGGAAAAGCGCAAGGTTTGCTTTTGTCATTTCATGATTTTTGATTTAAATCACTGCGGATAAGTGATGTTTCTTTTGTTGTGCTTTAGGTTATTGCAATTATAAGACTTTCTCACCTTTCACTCCAAATGTTATGAAGAAAGTGAAAGTTCGCCACGTGCACATTTCACTTCACCGCTTTTTCGATAGAAATTTATCTAAAACAGTTAAAGGCAGTTTCATAAGCAGAGTAACACTTTGACAATATCAACGACAATATAAATTCTACTTTGATGCGGAGAAACGAATGGTGGCGATATCGTACTAAATCGTATTTTACTCCATCTTGCCCGTGAACATCAAATTGTGTATCTTTAATTGCGTTAGTATATGTGAGGGTGAATACGTCGACGTTGGCAACTTCCTTGTTTCAGGAGGCTGAAGAGAAAGGGGAAGATTACGATCGACTGAAGAACATGCAGACGCAGGCGGACATCGCCGAAAAGATTGACGGATCGAAGCGTCGCAAAAAGAATCCTGACACCGGATTTGCTGGTACGATAAAATTTCCTTCTTAATTATAGCTATTTTGATGTAGACTCATATCTTTTATTAATTTATCCTAATCCTTTACAATAGTTATATGTGATATCATTCAATCGAGCAATCCTTATCTGTATTGACGATAGTACCGTTCGTTGCGCGCTATACATAGATTTGTATAAAGTTTTAATTCTTCTATCCTATTGCACATTAACGTTGATTGTGCTTATTTCCAGACTATGAGGCGATGACGATGCGTCAGTACCAGCGACTTACGACCAGCCTCAAGCCAGATATGCGCAATTACAGCGAAATGCGACAAGTCATGTATGCTGGATATTCTCTATTTCCTTTTATATGATAACGATATGAACATTGATAGAAACACTGCAAGCTATTAGGTTATCGATAGCAATTGTATAAATCTCTTCTCTTTTAAAAGTCAATTTCTTTGTTATGCGCTGAATGATAATGGTCACTTTCATATCAGCAGCTCTAATAAAAGACTCGTTGGAACTGAATGATTTTATGCTGCGTCGGAAGTTCCTCTAATCCACTATGCAATAAGCAGAAACTGTTGTTAAAATAATATGCATTCTTGCTAATCGCATATAAGAAATGTGAGAAATATGCTAATGAACATTAGAAAAGTGACGTCGACTCTAATCAGCACTTATAGTAATATATTGTTTCTTTTGTTTTCAGGGGAGACGAGCAGTTCTACCCATCTTCAAACACTTTGATTCAAGGCAATCATTATCCTACCGAGAGCTCCATCGATCGACTTGTGGGCGATATTGAAAAACAGTACGTATTTTATGCGCAGTTCAAACTTGGCGCACAATCTGGTGTTCGCGTATGCAGAGTTATCGCGGTTGTGATGGATATTTGTACTAGTGTTAGACGCCTATTAGTTGTAATTCTACTAATAAATGCTTAGGGCGTATATTACTTCGACCAAGGCTTTTGAAGGGATGTTTTTTTGGAAGGAGTACGGTTAATGACTTGTTCATTTCAGAGCGACGAAACGCGATCAGTACCACCGTCGCCGCATGTTCGATCCAGAGGCGAATATCGATTACATCAACGAGCGCAATCGCAAGTTCAACCAAAAGCTCGACCGTTTCTACAACCAGTACACAGAAGATGTCAAGCAAGACTTGGAGCGTGGTACTGCTGTGTGATGATTGTGTTGTCGTCGTGTTTCATGACATAACTTCCTGGTTGAAGCTCGTTCAGGTCGCGTGTGTTATTGTTCGCACTAGGAAGTTTGTCATGTGGTTTCTACTCGAAATCTTTTCATCAGTAAAGACAGCAGTTGTGGCTGGATCGCGACAAACGACTGCGAAAGTTCATAGCTCATTCTTGTATTTTACTTACAAGATTAAAAAAGCAGAGTTTATCACTTTTAGTTTCATCTTGGGAAGCTAAACTTGCCTGATCATATTGCTGATGAAAAAATTTAGAGAAAGCACCTCTTCGCTATTTGTTTGGTGGAATATTGTTTCGTCGATGGCGTTGTTTGGGGCTTCGAAATTGACAGCATTGTATGTGGACCGCTTTTTTCAACTCTTTCTGTTCTCCTGTGTCCGAAATGATATCGCCGCTTATTCACCAATATCGGCATGTGTTGTCGTCAATAAAAGGCAGCAGGCCGAAATGTGTCTTACAAATACACTTTTATTCTTCGCTGTCTTACGCAGCCAGTTATGATTCGTAACGTACCTGCGTTCATTCGTCAGTTGCTCTTCTCTTTCGTATTAATAGTCTTTCGTTCGGGCTTTAGATGTAGAAATGGCGGATGATGTTCAGTCCCCGGATGGCGAGCCGATCTGGGGTCGCGCAACGCCATCGCCTCCAAGGAGTACGGTAGTGCTGAGGCAGCGGCCTACGAGTGCGGAAATAGACGTCCGTCTTGCGCTGATGCGAGATGTCGACATGCGTTTGAAGAGCTTCCGGCTGCTTCGATGGCCGAAAAGTGACGTCGTTGACCCTGAACTCTTGGCAAGAGCTGGCTTCTTCTTTGAGGGAAAGGGTGATACGGTAGGTTTTTTTGGGACTTGTACTTATGGTGGAAGCAGCACAAGCGCTTGAGCTTATTACTTCTAGGTGCGATGTGCATACTGCACGGGTCGTCTGAATAACTGGCAAATTGGCGACGAGCCACTGAGAGAGCACGCGAACAATTTCCCGGAATGTTCATTTGTTCAGACACGGATAGAATCTGCTCAGTTAGTCGCGAATGAAACGAGCGCGAGCGAGCTTTCTTCCTCCTGCACTTCACCTTCAACGTCGTGCGCTCGGTACTCCATTGGAAGCGCTGCGAGTAGTGTAAGCAGTTCAAATTGCTCTTATTTCTATGTTGCATTTTGAAATTTTAATAGAACAGTACGGATGTATAATCGTAATTTCTTCATTCGTAACAACAGTGATTACTGATTCACGCAATACCGCTTCGAAAGGGCATAGCTCCTTCTGCTGCTGTTTATTTTACGTATAAATCAAGAATCTATTATGATTTTTGGTTGGCTGTCTACGGCTCGCCTTCTAATATAGAGAACAATGTCCAGCAGATACTTTAAGCATATTCTGTAGGCGTTAATTCAGTTGATCTCGCTGCCAATACACCATTACAACACGCTCTACAGGGTGGCCCAAAATAAAAATATCACTCGATCATAGCTTGTTTCAAACTAGGCCTGCCGCCCCTGAAATTTTAATTGGAGATGCACTTAGTGATGAGCTTCCAGTTGGCCAATAACTCATCATTGGGTATATCTCCAGCTGAAATTTCAGGCTGGTACGTCAAGTTTGAAGCTAGTTATTATCGAGTGATAGTTTTTTTTGGGCCACCCTGTATATTACGAAAACTATCTTATGGCCGCCCAAAACGACACTTGCAAAAATCCCAATATTTTAATTGCACTCTTAGTCGCTTATCATATAGTATGAGCGTATAAAAATAAGTAAATGTCAATTTCAGTATGCTTCAAACGATGAAGAACATAAGAGACATGAATTACTGAAGGAGTTTGGCATCTTCTCACACGGCTGCGCCAAACGGTTGGACTTTGCGACCTACCAAGCGCGACTTGATACTTTCTCCGGATGGCCACCAGATTGCAAGCAGAAACCCGCAGAGCTTGCCAAGGCTGGATTCTTTTATGCAGGTATACTGTCTGTCCCTTTTGCTGCAATTCCACCTGCAATCAAAGTTTCTGCTTTTGAATCCGAAAAATTTCTTCTCAGCCTTATAACAGCTTCTTGTTTAATAGTATTGGATGCGAACAAATTGTAATATTCATCTTTCATGGTTATATCGAATCAAAGTTTAACTCCATTTTATGCAAATTTTTGCCCTTCACGCATCATTGCATTTTTAGGCCATCATGACAATGTCAAATGTTTCTGTTGCGACGGCGGACTACGAAATTGGCGACCTGAGGACAGCATTGTGGCTGAACACTTGAAATGGTTTCCTCAGTGCGACTTTGCCAGATTGTGCTGCGCTTCAAGCGAAACTCAAAGCGCCGGGCGTCGACGAGTGACATCGTCGAATCGTTCTCAGTCACCTCCTCATCGAACAATGGCCTACTTGCGTCGAATGGGAGGTGAGGGACGCGTGTACTGCTTGAGTTTAATTATCGATGCGTCGGTAATATTGTAATCGTTATCGATTTTTTTGAAATATCCCAAAACGCAGTATTGGTATTTTGACCGGCAATTAAGAATGACGTTTGGCGACAAGTGATCTCGGTCGATGACGTACTTCACGAGTGAATATCGTTTCCTCTAACTAAAAATTCCACAAGATCTCCAATACTGCCAGGATAGAAATTCTTGGGCAGCATTATATTTGGGTGAATGAGATGGTTCGGCCGAACACCCAAATTAAGTGCTGCCTAATATTTCCACTCTTACAGTATGTGTTAAAAATCGGATACTGTAGGGGTAGAAATTATTCGGTGATTTCGGTTGTTCGGACGACCACTGAAATCAAGTACCACCGAATTGATCGCACTGGGCCATTCACCGAAACTTAGTACCACCGAATATTTCTAACCCTGCAGTATATCGTTTTAATGTTTTATTTCAATATTTTCTATTTCAGTGGATACTTCTGTTGATCAAATCGTCCGATGCAAAGAGCTGGGAGTCGAATCGGAGCTGATCGTTGATGCAGTATCATCAAACGCTTTCAGTCTCTTTGAAACGAGCGAACAATTGCTCGCTCGAATCATACGCTTAAATGAGGAAAGATCGATTAGGACTGAAATGATGGAAAGTGACAATCGCGCCTGCAAGATTTGCATGGATAACGAGGTGAGATCCAGAAATTCATCTCATGCTCTGCTAGACCACCGTTAATTTAGGTCATTTAGGCGTTATTTCACTAACCTGTCGGTTCTGCGTTTCACTACAATTTCCTGTGATTTGTAAAAGAGCTTAAAGTTGTCCTTGTTCCAACCTCTCCGCTATCTATTGGTGAAGGGGATTTCACCTAGGACAGAACATCTTGGCTACTTGCATAGCTTTCTGGTCGAATGCGTTTCGACTAGATGGTATATGTTATAAGCCAACATTCTTACTTGATTTAATTTGTGAATGGCGGTGCTTTGTACGGTGTTTCACGATAGATAATTGCATGGAGCGCCTTTTATTAACAAATAGGAAGACAAAAAGGCAGCGATTGTTCTAATTTCATTAGAAAATGCATTAAAAAATTCAATAGGGGGAGACGATCGATCAGTATTAATATCATTGAAATAATATAAACATACAGCATGGAGTCCCGCTTCGTTTGTAAAAACGATTAAGCGAAATAAACTCTTGAAACTCTAAATATAAACATCCATTTCAGATAACCGCAGTACTTCTGCCGTGCGGTCACCTGTGCTGTTGCGCTCTATGCGCCCCGCCGCTAGCCAACTGCCCTATCTGCCGTGTGGATGTGAAGGGCTTTGTCAAGGCATTTCTATGCTGAAAGTTGCCCGTCTTATATTTTAGAGCAATTAGCAGATTAGTGTACGCTTAGTTTGAGAGGATTGCTATAGTTTTAGTAAACCTTTTATATAATACAAGAGAAGAATGTTGCAGATATTTGCGTGAATAAGTTTATAAATATGGGTAATATTATCCTGCAGTGGACTTTGTACCATTTCCATTTTAATGAGAATACTTTCTGTTTTTAAGTGGACGTTTTTTCAGATCACAGATGTCATTTTCATACTGATTTGACTTGAAAAATGCCCTACTTGATTTGAAAGTGTTCTTGTTCAAATGCAAATGGTATAGTTAGCTTCTGTTGATTTGAAATTCTATACCGCATTTTGTGCAAATTACGCCTGCCTTTCTTTCACAGCTGATAGTTTATGGTTGTTGTTGCTGGTATTGAATCGTATGATCTGTGTATTATTGATCTCAATTGCACAAAATCTTCCAGTTTTGACAAAATATGAACACCTCTCACTTATCTCAAAGTACAATGCATTCGCTTTAATTTTCTTGCGTTTTTTCGTTTTATTTACAAGAACCACGTGTATCGATAATAAAGTATTTATACCATGGCGAAAGCAGACTCTGCCTTTCAATCTATCGATCTCATGTTTCAATTGTCGACATTAACGACAGATGTTGTTTTACTGGCAATATTTGGCTGTGCGATATGTAATTAAAGTTGTCGGGTGAGATGACGTGCGTCGAGACATTCATTATATGTACCGGATGCTCCGTTTTAGCCGCTGACACTAACTCCCAAGCTTAAATTTCATCTTTCTCTCTTTACAGCGTTTATTTATCGAATTAATGTAGATGTTTAGTCTAAATTGTTCGATCAGTAATAAGAAATCTTAGATTGAATAAGGGGAACTGCTTTGATAGTCGATAACGCTTCTTTCTATCGATTTACGCATGTATAACCAAGAAACGGCTGTCAGTCTTGATGAGACTGGGTGTTTTCGCAATGAAAAGTGAGCGAATCTCTATTAACTACGGTGTCTGGTGAGATTTCTTGTTACTGATTTAAAGATTGACTATATATTCAGATTATACCTTACTTCAATGATATTATAGCTCTGTGCCGGCACGCCGGTACATTGCTTGATGAAGTGTACAAATGCGACTGGCGCACGCCCTGTTGCGGGGATGGCGCCCTCCAATATACGATGTGCGTCATCAACGCAAAAATGCAGTGGACCCCCTGACGGATCTGCTCTCTTCGCCGTCCGTGCGCATTCAGAATCCGTCTGCAGTTGCTGACAAAGTGAAAGCGCTGGTCTCGGGCGGAATTGATCGGCTTCAGGTACGTTATCTTTTGTTACATCGTGCAGTCACGGTGGTCGACTAAGATTTATTTGATCAGTAATTTGTTTTATTGTGTTCGCCTTCCGAATGAATGTGTTTCATCCTCTTTTTCATTAGTGGATTGCTAGGAGGTTGGTCGCTGAATAAGTAATCGGGCTAAAGGGCGACCAGTACGCGAAGGCTACCGTAATCGGAGGCGCGTGATTTGAATTGCATTACGTAAGAATTTGTGGCCATAACAATCTAGTACGGTGCTATTTGAATGCAAACATTGTAATCAGGCGAGAATCGCTTTAGGATCTCTCTCGTACCGGTCGCCCTTTAGCCCGATTACTGAATAAGCATTCGCCGTTCAGCCTCACAGAAGCACTGATATAAAGCCCTAGTACCTAATGGGGAACTTTAAAACCGTTAGTTTTGTTTGCTTGCTTTCTGAGCTGCTCTAACTGATAGTTAACACGGTTATCAACCGATTTGTTAATATTTACGGCTCGCTTTAGGTGATATCTGACTTCGATTACACAATATCCAAGTTCTACGATGGAAATGGTAATCGGTGTCTAACGACACACATGGTGTTTATAGAAGGGACCAAAGAGATCGATGAAGCCCTTGCCGGAAAGGTAACCGCAATCACTATTATTTTAGCGTCAGCAAATATTTGTTGTCTTCATTAATTTACAGCTCGCTTGTAATTTATCACCTCGTAATATTATAGCGACTGTGGCGGACTTTGAACTATTGATGAATTCAAACGATTATGTATCTCCTTCTTTGTTATTTCTAGTTCAAATGGCTTATATTTTGAGACTACAAATGTGATCAATACGAGTTAGTAGTCATCGTCTGTTGCAGTAATTATTTAAGTGGCAGATGATGCAAACGAACCGTTTGCATTTCGCAGTTGACTAAAATGTACCGCAGCAATCTGAGCGATAAATAGATGAAACTGCAATAGATAAGTCGTACTAAATAAGTGCCCTTTGGACGTGATTATGCTTATAAATAGCATAGCACTTGTTATATCTCATATTGAGCTTAATATTGCCTTACAAGATTATGTAACGCTAGGGTTTCCTTGATGAAGACTTAATTAAGGAGATATCATTTGGTAATGCCAAACCGACTACTCGATGCGATACGACTTTTCGTCGCAACAGTCATCACATAGCGCCAACACAAACCTCTTTTACCTTATAAGCGTGCGCACGCCCTGTTTGCCATGTATGTAAAATTTAAATAGCCGAAAAACCACGGGAGCAGCAAGTGTTATCGCACGATTAAAGTACTGTGTCAGAACATCGCGCGCGGACAAGAATATTCGTCGCTGACTAAGCGACCAGAATCTAAAATGCTCGCTCTCCTCGCTGGCTCGGCGACAAAATTTCAACACTCTCGAACTTTTCTCGCGCGCGATTATCAGCGCGTCGGGCGAGATATCAGTTTGATGTACGCGTTGGCACGATTCGCGCGCGATTATCGACCGAAAGTCGGTTGTCGTCGCTATGTTATAACCGCTTAATTATCAAACGCTCTTCGTTTGACGTATTATGCAATAGTCAAATTTTCGATCAGTAACAAGAAATCTAAGATTGAATAGGGCAAGCTGCGTCGAGTGATGATAGCGCTTCTTTCTATCAATTTACGTAACAAACCAAGAAAATATCGTAATGTTTTGATAAAAAACGGTGTTCAAGCGTCAAAAAGCGAGCGAAATTATGCCAAATACGGTGCTTGGCGCAATATCTTGTAACTGACGGAGCAATATTGACTAAAAGTATCGTGTTTAACATGCGGAATAATATATCTTATTGTGAAAGTATAATAAAGCCTTATATTTATCGAGACGAGTAATTCAGTTGATTGGCCTCTTTATAACTTCAATCATCATCAATCGATCATTATTTCGATATATTCTTGCAGCTAAAGGCGCTCAATGATGCTTACTTACCGATAGAGTTTGATGCACAAATGACGATCGAAGAGAAAGTGCCACACATGGAATTATGGTCAGTTCTTCAGTTTCTATACAGATATATCAAATCGGTTTTAGGTGGAGGTCTTCGCATAGATTAATTACTGAAGCGAAGTTCTCAAGAACTACTTTGCGATCTTTCGTAAAAGTTTCCAACATTCTCTTGCGGTAAGTCGTTTATGAAATCGGCTGTTCGGTTACATTTTTACGGCTAAATGTAGGTAGTTTGTATACATGATCGATATCAGATAATTTAGGTTGGTCCCCAAGTGATTGTCAATTCATGATCCTTAATTCATAGATTTTCCGAATAATATCTCTGGTTAATGGATGGGGTTACACGCTTTCAGCAGGTCTTGCTTTAAGGGTCTGTGTTTGCACATAAAGCTTTATACATTAAACGTTCGAAAATATTCCATTAACGTGGGCAAAGTGTACCAAACAATCCGCATATTTCATCTCTCACTTTCGCGTTTGAAATTCATAGTGAATACACTGTATGCCTCAGACTATTATACGTCAAGTTAAAGTGTCCTGCGATCAAAACTAATTTATACACCTGGCTAATGGAGTGAAATTTTTGACTGTAGAGATGGATGCGACGGGTTACTGGTGCTGCTAGAAAAGCATAAAGTGCCGTTGATTCTGTTCTCAGCCGGAATCGGTGATATCATCGAGATATTCCTGGAACAGCGACTCGGTTTCGTCCCCGCCAATCTTCACATCATTTCTAACATGATCCTCTTCGATCAAAATGTTTGTCAGTTTTCTGTTTTTTTGCTCTGAGGTGACAATATTGCTGCTACTAGTGTGAAAGCGCCAATTAGTCTGCTAGTCAGTTGGTCGGTTTGACCCCTTATTGCTTCATCGAAGCATGCGTGGTCTTTCCGTTTATATCTTTAACTCTGGTGGTGAAGACGCCAATGTAAACAACAAAATTGTCCAATTTCTTTCATCCAGTTTATTTTTACTCAGCCGTTTATAACGTCTCGTTCAATGATAGATATCGTTGAGAAATGAATGGATTTTCAGGACTGCGCGGTGAACTTCAGCGACCCGCTTATCCACACGTTCAACAAGAATAGCTCAGTGGTGGGACAGGAGAGGGCGTTCTTCCACGATATTCGCAACCGCCCGAACGTACTCCTTTTGGGCGACTCCCTCGGCGATCTGCACATGGACGTCGGTGTTGAGAACGAAGGCGCCGTCTTCAAGATCGGCTTCCTGAACTTCAACGTCGACGCGCTCCTCCCCAAATATCTCGACGGTTACGATATCGTCCTGATTCAGGATCAGTCAATGAATGTGCCCTTAAAGTTGCTCAGAGCAATTTTGCGCGGTGGCCAAGCTCAAAATTAAAGAGTAGTCGCTCGGTGGAGTCATATTATAATAATTTGAAATTGAGCGCTGCTTAGAGAGCTATTGCTAAATGAGATTTAAGCTATGAAATAATGATGCTAGTCTGTATCTTTGCTGCTCTCATTATTTAGCTGTCATTTTGAATGTAGGTCCCCCCTCCCCCTTACTTTTCATTCTTATGCTGCTAAAACTGTTTTCCAGTAATGCTTTCCCCTATCTTCCGTTTCATTGAAGGCAGACGCATCTGCTGAATGTCGTTTGTCGCACGTTTATCAACAACCCTAAAAAGTTCTCAACTGTTGAAGATGGTTTGCGTGAAGGAAGTTTAATGAAATCCTGGTGCATGAAAGAGTCGAGTTTTTGTTTGTATAGGACGACTTTTATTTGCTTTCCAGTTTTATTCTCCTCGATGTGATAAAATGATAGTGTATTACCTAGGCCACTGCCATCAACTTGAGCATAAAATGCATTCGCAGTCTGCATCGTGCTGTTTTTCACTTAAACTTTTTTATTGCTTATGATCTGTTTCTTTATCTACCCTGGTGAACGTATGATGATGAAATACCCGAGTCTTTTCGTCATTATTTGTACAAACCATGCAGTTGATCTGGTTGTTTGTTTCTCTTCTCGAGAATCTGCTTTCATTTTCTTGTGATTGACTTCATGGCTGTTAGCGTACGGTAGTTGCACGGTTTAGCTTCATTTTTGCTATTTTTATTGAAATAAATCACTTTTTGCGAGCAGTCTCAGTAGTTTGATATTTCCGATAGATTGTTATACATAAACAAAACGACGCAACGTTGTTTACCATGAAAAATATTTTCAGAATTGCAGCGAAACAGAAAAATTACTTTCATGAATGGCATAATTTCATGAATGGTCGAATTTCAAAGAAATATTTATGATCTGTATAAACTTCGAAATTGATCGAAGAGTTATTAATTTAACCCTGTCGGCTGACGTTTAATGTGATTCGAATATTTAGGAGAAGCGAGGTGGAAGAATGGAGGGGCTACTGTCGGCACCGTCTATTAAAATGAAAGATCAAGCTGCTGTAGAAGCTAAAGTGAACGCCCTTCTCGCGGGTGGATTAAATAAATTACAGGTTATTATTTTGATTATTTTGCCTTTCAGCATCGTGGTTTGATACGTTTGATGGCCCTGTTTATCATAGCGAAATTTTTCAAACACAGTAGCATATGAAAGCCGCGATTGTGTACACTTTTTGAGCAGTATAGTATTCTCAGTTCTTCCGCGGGTACTAGAAGACTTTGTTGGTGTTGTGGAGCTGAACGGCCACTGCTTATTCAGCGCCCAACGTCCTAATAATTCATTAATGCAAGCGAGCGGTTTGAATACAACTTCTTGGTAGGCGAGCGCAATAAACCAAGTCACTGATCAAATGAATCTTAGTCGATCGTTGCGACTGCGCGGTGTGATAGAAGAAATTTTAGGTAATTGCGGATTTCGACTATACAATATCAAGATACTGTGATGCCAACGGTGACAGATGTTGGACAACGCATGGAATCTTTGATGCAGAGGCCGCTCGAGTCAATGTGAATCTCGGCGAGAAGGTATTCTTCGAGGAAATGACTTGGCTCTCTTATTCTGTATTACCCTTGTTTTTTGGCGTATCGCTATTTATCAGCGGGTCGGATTGGCAGATGTCGATAGGGGCTTATTGGAGATTTACAATAACAGTTAACAAGTGCTGCTAGACGGACTAAAGGCCCGAACAGAGTCAACGTGCGAAGTGCAAAGTCCGAAATCGACAGTGCAATTACCAAGAATAACTTAACGTCCGTTGAGTTATTCTTGATTATTGCACTAAGAATTTGGGACTTCGCACGTTGACTCTGTTCGGCCCTTAACAGTGAGGTACAATGGACCGGTTACATAATCGTGTCCTAAGCTGTTCTTAAGTTATGCATTACTTAAGCCCATTATGAAACATAGCGCTGAGTATCGCTATGAATAACCTAAATTTAGGACACGATCATGTTACCGGCCCAATGAGATCAAATTATGAGCACAGGAAGAAAATCCATATCCCTGATCAACTGTGCTTAAGAACCTGATATAGGAGAGACCTTTTATTAATTTCTGGAAGTTGTGATCACATGACCTGCGTGAAGCGAAATAATCTGAGGATTTCGAGAATCTTGGAATCCCCCCATATGAATGTCGATTCCTTATCGGTATGGAGCCCGAACTGTGATTTCATGGAACTAATGTATATATAAATATCTAATTACATTTCTACATTTACATTAGTTTTATGAAATTGGTCCCTTCATTATTTCATTTCTACCTACTGGTTGCTTTAGCTGAACGCGTTAAAGACGAAATATTTGGCGATCGAGTTCGACCCCAATATGTCGATTGAAGACAAGATCCCGCACATGCTTGATTGGTTGGTTTTTGCTCGCTGTAGACAAATTGGTGAAAAGCATACCCTAAAATATTGTATCATTTTTGCGCCATACTATATTTCATGGACAAAAATGAGGCTCAAAAAATATACGATATTCTGGAAAAGCGTTCACGAATTTTCTTATATACAGCTGTTAACAATGTGAAGTTAACGTATTTTTAGGTGGCGGCTAGCGCATGTAGACATTTGCGCCGCCAAATTCTCCCGGCCAATCCTCGAGACTTTCGTTAGAGACGCCAACGTTCAGTTGAGGTACACTACTATAGGGAACACTTTTCACTCAGTAACAGCAAAACAGTCTTTCCTGAGACTTTCCTTGACTTAATGCGTGTTAAAGATAGGCTAAATTTGGCGTTCTACGGTATTTGGTCTCGACGCTCGTTACTGATCGAAAAATTTCCCCTATATTTCCTGCTGTTTTTTTAATCAAATAAGCTTCTGATACTTTTTTGTTCACTCGCACCGTTCGAGAAAATTACTGGCATAATGGCCTGTTCAACTGGGATTCAAATCAATAGCCTAAGTTTGATAAAAATATATCAGAAGAATCTGAGTAAAGGAAAGTAAATTTCTGCAAAATGTTCGTTCCAATTCTATCGTCAAATTTAATGTGTTAATGTATCGAACATACAAATTTCAAAACGGAATTTTCCGC
>NIUQ01004205.1:0-14486 GCA_002796945.1 Plectus sambesii
TTATGGTGACTGATAAAAGTAACTCCGGCACATGCTATTGACTCGTAAAAACATCGGCCGGTATTGAAATATGTTGGTCAAAACCAAACACCATGAGAGACACTGAGTTAGAACGATCTGATAATTGTAACTAATTACAATAATCTTGAGCAAACTATTTGTGATTTTAAAATTGAGCTTTCGAAACTCAGTGCTCTAGGGAAGGCCGTAAAATCGGCTGCAGTTCAGTGTGAGCAAGTTAGCTATAACCGCTGATAACACGCTCGCTCATCGGTAAAAGGATTGTGCTACGTTTGGCAAAGCGCTGTCCGCCAGCGACGATAGCTTTGTGCTCTTAGCCGCCTTTGTTGTGTTCGCTGTGCTGACGTGAATTAAAGTGACAGAGATGACTGAGCAAGTAAACAATATTTCCCTCACCTGCAATGAAGGAGCGGAGAAGAGGCCTGCCTTCACGTCAGAGTATTCGACATTTCCAGCGACGTCCGGCTCGATGGCTGAGCCAGTTACTCGAACTTATCATCTTCGTTGGATGTATCTATTGATAAGCGTTTTTATACAGGTTAGTTAATGGGTGGAAGATGGTATTGATTAGACCTTGGCGCCAGTGCCGAATAAAAAGGGGGGGGGCGATGAGGGCATTGAGTAATCGCTCTGTCACTCACTGTAAAGGGAACTAGCGCCTCGCAAAAAATTGCGCCATAGTCAAACTTCAATTGCTCTAAATCCTCGTTGAATTGGCCGCGGTTTCTGTTGAGTTGGTAAGTCCGTTGAGCTGAGAGGTCCAAAGCGAGACATATTTGGCTAATTAGTAACCAAAGCCCTCACTGGATGGTCTTAGTTATATCACTGTTCAAGCGACATAGCAATGGAAGGTTCATTTTTAACGTTGACATGCACATCTCAACGCACTACCCGCATCCCACCGTTGGGTCTTTAGGTGCTGCACTTAAACATTCTTTAACTAAATACTTTATTGTATTGTTAATCAGCTCACTGAAAACCCAAACTCTGGTAAATCTATTAGGTGTAGCAGAAAATGTTTTGTATCAAAAGTGGCATGATACGCAAATATGCATCTGGTCAGCCACTCGCTCTTGGACGCATCCCTAGAGGCCTAGGTTTCGTGTGCTCAATTATAATTAATAAACATGAACTCACTGAAAGTCATGCCAACTGGAACTTTCCTGAGGAGGAAGACAAAGACAGCGATAAATATTGACAATTTCGCTGCTTTGCATCATATATTCCTCAAATCTTACTAATCTTTGAGTTCGCCGGTCTGAGTGTCCCATTCTTCGATGCACAAAGGATAAGTTATCTCACTTTTCAGATAGGTGCTATGCAGGCCTTCATTGGGTTTGCTCCAGTTGCCAATATCATCGACTCCTATTACGGCAGTGGCACTCACGATACTCTTGATTTAATTTTCATCGGTGTCACTATTCCTTGTTATGTTATTTGCATTCTACTGTCTCCAACAATCGGACTTCGATGGCTAATTTTGGGCTGCTTGGCACTGACGGCGCTGGGTATGCTCTTTATTTATTCGCCTCAAATAAAAAGCAGCTGGAGTTGTTCATAGATGCTAATGGATAAATAATTCAGCACATTTTATTATCTTCCCTATCTGAATGAAATCTGTTTGGTTGTACCAAAAGATCATGCACATGCAGTGGTCCTGTACAATAGGTTTCCGTTCTTGTTCGAATATATTTGCACTTGTAGTTTGAAGTCTCTATGGTCGTAAGGAATTTTTATTTCGGCAGTTTGCGATCGGTGCGCATTCAGCCTTGTAACCTCATATCAAATAACTTTTGGAGATAGCAACGGTTTTACCAAGCGTGCCATGATTTGATCCTTCTGGAAAAGCCTAATATAACGCTTGATCGAAGTTTAAGACACTCCAGGAACCAGTTTTACAAAACTGCTGCTATCACAACTGCTGCAAAAGTAATTGTAGGAAGTGCGCTGCTGATTGATCGATTTTGATGTACTTAAAGAGAAATATTTACGCTCATATGAGAACCGACCAATCAGCGCTCTTCCCACATTAGCGTTCGCAGCAATTATCATGACAACAGTTCTGTGTAATTGGCCTCAAATGTTGTGCATGAACTTTAAGGACTACCCAACAGAAGAGTTATGCTAAAATGTTACCTTGACTTTTATAAGTTTCCTGTGTTATTGGTTCCAATATGATATACGTATGCCTTGACAATTTTCAATAATTTAAACAATATGACATAACGACTCGCCCCAGTAGTATTTATGAGTTGTAAGAGCAAACTCTGAATGCTTCCGACTGTATGGCCTTGGAAATGCATCAAAAGATAATACTGAAATAGATGGCGACCAACTCGTAAAAGTGATCGAAAATAATGATGGTGTGAGCTCTTGATTAAAGCGTCATAATTTCAAAAATTTGGAAGGACTAGCTTTCCTCACTATCATATGTTATAGAGTGTGACTGAGTTGACAACTGCTAAAGTCATTAGCAAATTAAACAGGAATTATGCCGTTATTATTTTAGGACGGCTAGGCCCTAATTCACTCAAGCTCATGTTCGGAAATCTGTGATAAGCTGGCTGAGTGCCATGCCTTTGATACGAGAATATATACAGCTCAAGTGTGCTACTCATCCAGCTTATCACAGATTTCCGAATTTGAGGTTTAGTGAAATAGGGTCCAGCGATTGAACAGGTTCTTATAATTATCCACATCAAATTAATCTATATCTTTGCACAATTGAGTAGCTAATCAGCAAATTGAAGTTCATTTTATTTTATTTCGCAGGTAACGGAGTGCGGGGACTCAGTGTGATAGACGGCCCGTCGGTGGAACTGAAGAAATGGATTTTATATGTTGGACATGGCATTGCAGCTGCCGGCGGTCCTGTACCAATGTTTCTGCCGACAAAAGTAAGTGTTCAATCAGTTCTCACGCCAAAACCCATCTGTTTTGCCTGCAGCATGAATTAGGATTTATTGCTACGAAAAGAGCTTCAACTTATCATTATATGGAAGCGCAGCATGACGCTTCATTAAAGGGGCCGCTTTGCTTGGCAAACACGAGTTCACTGCCATTTGGTGAAAAAATTTCGGCCATCTCAATCTAGAAGAAGCTCACCAACTAGAGTAGTGAAAATTCTATAGGGAGATATCCTTAAAAGCCCAGTCTGCGCCTGTTTTTGAGCGTTGCATTCCAGTACCCTGTAGTTACGTCTGATGATCCCAAGTCTTCTCAAAATTATTCAATAGTTGTAGAGCAATGACAGATTTTACGTATATGCTATCTTCAGTTATTATTCGTAGAAACTATAACCTGATGCTATATTTGCAGTACTGTGCTTTAATTCTCACCGATGAAATGTTAGCCTGATTCAGGTCTCCTCTGCGTGGTTTCCACCGTCTCAACGAGCAATTAGTACATCAATCAATTCCATTTCAAGCCCATTCGGGATCTTGCTGATTAATCTCATTGTTCCGCGAATAATAAAGAAAAATTCGGATTTGATGGAGCTTAACATAATCCACTTTGCTCTCCCGTTTGCTTCCCTCATTTTGGTTCGTTTATTTTTATTGTAGTTATTTCGTTTGAAAAAATAATATTTTGGCTCTTGGCCAAGCTATGAGTTTTTATGCAATATCTTATTACTGGAAAATTCTGTAAGGCTTAATAAATGGTAGTTGGCGTAATGTGGTCATAGATAGTGTTGGCCTCTTCAAAACTAGGTAAATAAACTGAACTTAATTAGTTAACTGGGTAAATTAGAAACCTTGTTTACCTAAATACTAACATTTTTAATCTTTTTAACGTTGAACATAGGTTATTTTTTTATTTGAAAAACTCAGTAGTTCAACATAACAGTTGAACTGCCAAACGTTGGGAGTTCCACACGAGGCTTAAAAATCTAATTTTCGAATAAGAGTAAATAAAGTGAAGTGTTGCTGAAATGCAACTCAAACTGACAATCTTCAAAAGAAAGTCTTTCATTGACTTGGCAACCAAGCTTTCCGGCGATGTTCGAAAATTTAAAAAAAATTGCAGGCAATTTTTACGATTCACCGAAACGCTCCCGTTATTCCGCCCAGTTTGAGTGCTGCCGACGGTTTGAATCTGCCGCTGAAAGAAAGTCTGCTAACTTGCGTTAAGAGCCGAGCTTATGTTGTCCTTGCCATTTGCGCCGGTGGAGGCATCGCATTGTTCAATGTTCTTTTCACACTTATGGAAAAGGTATTCTTTATAGTTGCGCTAGAAACATGTTAAAAAATAATGCGACATAAATTTTGCTTCCTTGAAAACGACATTTTTAGCAAATTATTTTTACACCATGGTGTATATCATATTCAGTTGAAATAAGATGCGTTTCGAGCCAAATTGTATACTTTTAAAATCTAAATGGGCATTTCACTGAAATCAAATTTAAGAGAAGTACTTAATTTTGGACAATTTTCGATTTGAAATGAAAGATATGCGGCTTAATTTGACATAATTTGGAAAATGTCTAATTTTTAAGTTAAAACGTTAAATATCATTACATTCCTAACACTCTTCGTAGTTGTTCAATCTCGTTGACCATCATCGTATGTACGACTTCAGATCCTCTGCATACGCGGTTATGACAACGATTTTTCGGGTTTGGTGACTGCGCTGATGATTGCTAGTGGATTAGTCGGCGCGACACTCGCCGGCCTTTTTGTCGATCGGACAAAGTTGTTTGTCGAGACGCTCAAGGTAGAATATTGACTTAGCAAAGTCTAAAAGGGATGCGGGCAAGTAAAGGCAGTAAAGATGGTTGAGCTAACTGGAGTAATATGCAGTAGGATTGTTGATAAATGGCGATGCCGTTGTTGATCAGACAAGCTGATAAGGTGTTACATTGGTGAAATTTTAAATCAGCGATAGAGAACTATTCGCGCCATTATCTGGCTGAACTTGCACGATATAGCTACGCTACCGTTATCAGTTTATCTATCTGCCTATGCTATATTTATTTACTAACTTTTCCCCTCTACAGACTTCCCAGATGAAATTTGAGAACCCTGTGAAAGTCGGTAAAAGTGTAGTAAAGTAACATATAAATAATATTGTTCAGTAAAAAGGCTGATAAAACCGAAAAGCAAAAACTGACGCTTGACGGACACTCTACTATAACTTTGTTCAGAAAATAGCATGTAATCAATTTCAATAGCAAACGATTAATTGCTAATTGAGGAAAAGGAAAAGTTATAATCATGTGTGTAGCTTTCACTCTGTCTCGCAAATGAAACATTTAACAGTTTTCGCCTCGTAGGTAGCGTTGCCGTTGGCCTGCTTCTGCGGCATCTGTTTCTCCATCGCTGCCCACTATCCGAACGTCGAGCTGCTCATTCTCGCTTCTGTCATCCTGTTTGGCTTCTTCGGACTCGCCTTCTATGGTATTGCAATTGAAATGACCGCCGAGTGCACATATCCTGTCAGCGAATTAACCAGCGCAGGTACTGTTGGCTGCGGGAACTATCACTGCCACTATTCTCGCAGTTTTTCGTGAGAAGGAGCTTACCAAGCAAACACCGCACTTTGCAAGGATTAGCATTCTTCATTCCAATAATCAATTTTTTTGCGCAAATATATCAATGTATCGCTGGTCTTTGCCTGTAAAATTGGCAAAGAATAATAGGTCACCCGGCCGTGACCAGCGATTCAGGATTCAGCAGGCAACCCGCAGTTTGCAATATCCCACAGAGATGGCCACAGGTACCTGTGGATTGAGGGGCCAGTATCTCGACCACTAGCAAAGTCCCTTCGGCCCTTAAAGTTTTACGCATTCTTTACGCAATGAATTTTTGGATCAGCTTATCTGATTGATCCCGGTTCTCCTTAACTGGCACGCAGACGATACGTCTCATAGTTTCGGACGGATATGGAGACGTTATGCCAAATTTAACTCTCTACGATCGCATTAATTTTCGATGAGATCTTATGCGGTAGAATAGCCATATCAATAATTAAATGGCTGCAAATAGACATAATCTATAAACTTACTCTGTTCGCATAACTTGAACAAGCATAAAATGAACCCTAAGGCGCATAATAAATAATATATATTTCATGTACTATCGATTAGTTTCCTGAATTTCCAAGGTGTATAATCCGTATGCGTCCTTAGTCATTTCGAAAAGCGAGTATAAAGTATGGAAAACTACATAAAAGGTAAATATGTTCTGTTCTCTTTCGGAGACTTACTTTGAAATAACCTTGGACTCAATTTTATTGAGCAAATCGATTTCTCAAAACTTGCTAAACAGGCAACGTATTTAGGCTTACTCGGTCTAATTGGACAAATTGAGTCATTTATCATCTTGCTCATATTGGGATGGTTAACAAAACCGGCCACCAACTCAGATTTAATACATCAAGTGTGCACAAAGAACCCAAAAGAAATCAAAGACCTGGAAGACTACAACTATCCATTGATCGCCATCGCAGTTATTGGGACCGCGATTGTGGTCTTTTTCGTGCCATTTTTCAGACCTGAGTATAAGCGAATGAGAATGGAACATCGTCGCGCGAGTCAGGATAATACTCCAACGAACGTCCGATTTTGATTATTTTCGTAAATAGGATGCGTGGCCCTGAAATATTTATTTGCCATAGCATGTTAATATGTACTTTGTATCTGATTTTAGTTTTGAAATATCTCAATAAAAGCGACTCTGCGAACACACATTTTTCCATACAGCTTTTGCATCTGATCATCAAATCTGCCACATTCGCTTTCTTCGCGTTTTCGTTCATTTAGGGCTGTTGTCGAAAAAAGTGAGTGCAAAATCTTGATTCTCACTTATACATATCATCGTATTTTTAGTTGAACATGTTGCTTGACTCGTGTTTACCAGTAAAACAAACTGTTCGCAGCTCACAGTCAGCTATAAAGTGCAGTTAGTCAAAAGATATCGTTTTGCACTATGAACACTTGCATTGACGTCAGTAAGCTTAATTTAGGTTCGCTTTGATTTTTTAGTGCGTAGTTAATACCAGTTTTGTGATCCGTCTCCGCATCAGAAATTGCCAAAAATGCTGATAATGCTTGGGAACTGACTATTGACTACATACACTTTCATATGGTTGAAAGGAGAGCGAGCGCCAGTAAAACGTGTTTACTACGTGTTGCGACACTACTTTATTTTCCATTGTTCAGAAAGTGAGAAGCATCTCCTATACTATTTCTGTGACGATCTGCTGCATATAACAGTCTTTCAAGTTCCAGCTGGTAAATTACATTTTTATTGCAAAAAGCTCTGTCATTGACTGAGTAATGATCTTCGCACCAGAAGTAACCGGTGAATATCAAATGTTAGAGATTGAGAAGTTATAGTGAACATACTAGATGTTTTGAAATAACAGCATTACGGTGCCAACAGAAACTGTATCTTATAGTCGTATATGAAAACGCTTTTACCCAGTCTGACCTAACTCGATCGAAGGGATCTTCTGATGTCCCTTAGCTGAAAGAAATGTACGGATTTTTTTTGATTAAAAGTCCACTCAAACAGGACCCATTTTGTCTTCCAAATGAGGATAAGGTAGAGACGCGAAAGGTATCGATTATTAATGCAATCCTATGGGCTAATTAGCGATTTTGAGAATACTTTTGCAGACTATATGCTGAGTACATTGGATGAGACAGTACCAGATGATCCGTCATCGGCGGCCAGCCCAGCAGCTTGCCCTAATCGCGATTTTAATGAAAACGCGCAAAAACGATCGTTTGAACAAGCCTGTCGGTGGAATCTGGATCATCAATATCAAAAATGGAATCAAAATGGGTTTGGAAAGGCGCCCATTTGCATTCCAGAAGCTAGTGACGTCATTAATAAGCCGTCATCGCTGCTGCGCCCAACGAATCGTAAAGCAGCAGACTTCCATCCGATTAATAAGGAAAGACATACGAATTTGTTCAAGTGTTACAAAGCCGAACGCATTGTTCACAAGGCATTCGAGGAATCATCAGTGGGTGGCATCCTGATTCTGGATGTTGATCTTGGTGCTCTACATAAAAATTTATCACAAGCCGCAATACCAAATGAAACTCTAAAGCAATTGAAACATTACGCAGGCAAGTGAAAGACGATCTTAGATTATACTTCATTATGCTTGTTAAATTGTTTGCAGAATTCATTGAAAATTATGTGAAAGCATATAAAATGCTTGAATTAATCATAAGAGTTTTTCAGGGAAAGAAGCCTTCCAGATTGATTTTTTATTGTTCCATCCATCTTTGGGCATCGTAATTCTTGAATGTAAATCGCGAGATCAAAATACGTCGGCAGAGCCAAAATCCTTTAAGAACGCTCGCCATAAAGCCGCGGAGCAAGTCAAACTGGCAGCTGTTAGGCTGAAGAAGGTTTTTGAAATATTAGTCGGGGCGGAATGTACGACGAATGTACACTGTTTGGTGTGCTATCCATGCATTGAAGATGCGGAAGATGACAGCAATGAACTGTTCATGTTCAAAAAGGACTTTGATAAGCAGAGCTTTGCCGAGTTTTGGAGGAAATTTAAGGACAAGTATGAAAATACAGAGCTTGATTGCTTCAAGGATAAGAAATACTGTCGTTTTCTTGCGATTCTCTATGGCTATCGCACTGCAAAGTTTATCGCATCGGCGAGCAATGCGCTAGAAATTCATCGAATGATTTTCACTCATGAAGGCAGCAAAGCAGCAGCAATTGCAGAGCGCAGGAAGACCTTCAGATACAGCGAATCTTCAGCTGTCGTCGACTCCCCACCGACATCGCCTGTCCTTCTTATAGAGGGCGAAGTAAGCGAAAACGAAGATCCTATTCAAGACATTCATTTGACTCCAAATAATGACGAAATAACGCCAATATTTTTAAACTGTGAACAACTGAAGGCGTACGATAAAGCTAAACTCCGTCGTAATGTTGTAATTTTTGGGCCTCCTGGATCGGGAAAGACACTCCTAATAATAATGCTAGCGATGGAAGCTGCTGAAGAAGATAGGCAGGGAAGTGTGCTCATTCTTCTGCCTTCGGATTCCTTGGCAATTAAGTACGCCAACGTGTTGAATGCGAATCGTTTCAAAATGAAGCGCAAAATCATCATTAACCCCACAAATTCGGAGATAAGAAAGGCGGCAAGGAAAGATGGCTGCGATGATATATTTGCTGATGAAGACTTGAGGGGAGCGTGGTTGCAACCCCGATCACGGCGGCCGGCTTATACCGTAGTCAGTATCACCATCGGTCAGTTTTATGATCCATCGGCGGCCGCCATTGTTCAAAGCAATTTGGAAAAGAGACTTGGCAAAGGCCAGTATCATTTTGTTCAACTGAAAACAGTCATGCGCAATACTTTGAGCATCCGCGACTACTATCGCGAATTCCTCTATGAAAATGATAAGCAAACTATTGTTATGGGACATAACATTGACGGCAAAGCCGTAGAAAAGAAGAACGTAAAAGGAATCGCGAACGTATGCCGCGAGATTAAAGAGCATATTGAGCAGTACCTACTCGATCAACCAAGACCAGAGGGGAAAAGAATGAGGGGAAAAGATATCGCCGTAATTGTTGCTCACGAACCTTCCAGCTACGAAGTTGATGCAATAAGAAAATACTTGACGCAGGCAGGAATTCCCAACGGCTCCATTCTCGAACAGATGCAAGCTGGCGGACACAATGACTTGGTTGCCGTCGACATCAGCTCTAATGTCCTGTCTCACGAGTGGTGCACTGTTATTGTTGTGGATGGATCGAACTGCACATTTTCAAAACGACTGGCGCACCCAGTGGTGCCGTGCTCACGAGCAACCGCCGTCCTCATTATCATCAGTACAGTTCAATGTAAATCGCATGGCATCTTTGTCAACTGCAAAAAACTGAGCGGCGTGATGATGCGCTCTCTCCATGAGCAGATTGATATCACGCATAGTCAGGTATACTTTGCATGTTATTATGGGTATGGATAAAAAGGCGTCAATTATTGCCTAAAACGAGGCGCAAAAGAATGGTCATGAGGCTGCAGTTTTCATATTCCAAGGCTTTCCGAGCAATTTCCCTAGACTCGCTCGTATGATTAGGGAGTGGTTCGACTGCATCTGTCGCAAACGGTGTATAGCGGGTCCGAATTTATAAAGTTTCTCATCCCCAGCAAGAATGTGATCAGGCATAAGTCTTTCGGGTACTCTTTCACCTAAAAGTCTTCTGAAAACGGCCCAAGAGACAGAGTGCTTAAACAGATTACAGCAGGAAATTGAGCGATTATAGTAATTGCTCTCACTCATTGATCACTTTTTAATTTTAGGTGCGCGAGTTTGCGCTGCGTCAGCTCATGTCGGTGGCGCTTATGTCAATTTCAAAGCCTATTGCTCTGTCAGTCTTCGCCATGCTCATCACCATCATTCTCATTTTCACCATGTTAGTAGCAGCAATCAATATAGAAGAGCTCGAAGTATCGGGCGCGGCCGACAACTCCGATCGATTCACTTTTCATTCGATTGCAGCCATAGTCATGCTGGTTCAGTTCTATCTCATGCTCGTTGCAAACTTATATCGAGACAGAGGATCAATAATGAAAAAGATATTTGCAGCTACCACCGCATTATCACTTCTCATTTATTTAGGAACTTTTCGAACAACTGGTGCTATTGCTTCTCTGTCATTTCTTCTTCTACTCTATTTGCCTGCGCAGTTATTTATTTTGCCAGAACTGTTATATCGATTTCGTACCAAAAGTTACTTTGTTATTCACAGCTTATGGAATACTCTCATTCATTTGAGTTTCCTCCTTTGTATGTGGCTCTCTGGCATTCATATACTATTTGCTCTAGTTTCAATTTTTCTCATATTTTCACTGTACTTTATTCATGCGAACTCAACCTTTGGCATCAACGTTCGACTGAAGCGAATTGCTATTTCGCGTAATCATTCCGTGGAATCATTGAATGTTACCCATCTTTGAAACTACCTTTATAAAGCCGTATATAGAGCTTTAATTCGTGCAGCAACATACTTTATTGCATTCACAAAACATACGATGAGTTGCACGATGTTTTATAAATGCAATAAAATTCTTTGTTCATATATCAATGCACCCTCAGATGTAGGATTTTATCCTTTGTGTCTTTCGAAAAGAGTTGCTTATCGTGTGGCATATCTATTGAGGGCCTGATGATATTTTGCAACACTAATATCTATAGTAATGATCACAATGCTAATCTGGATGAATTAAAGAATTTTTTAATTATACTGTTAAAACGTCACACTACAGAATCAACTTTGTTTATGGAAAGCTATCGCTTTACAAGAATTCTTTGTGCACTACAGCGCAGAAACATGACTAAAGACAAAAAATGAAGACAACACTTTATGAACCGATAAGCATCGATTAGTGAGCGCTTCGCTATGACCTAATTGCACAAACACGACAAGCCATGCAAGCTACAAACATGAAACAAGTTAAGATTAGTTAAGAGACTAGTATGGGTACTAAAATAAGTAATCTTCCTACAAAGCACTGAACGCATATCTCGAAAGTTAAATATCAGTGACATTGAAGTCGTGATCGCAGTTTCTTCTGATTCTCTAATGGCTCTTGGACATTCTGTCAATGAGCATCATGTCCCTGAGCCATTTTAGCATCAGTATATTGAGTGCAGCAGAGCATGTCTTACAGAAACGCAGGTTTGCCCAAATAATATTCAGCGTCTTTGGGAAATGCGCATTTTATACAAATTGGCGATTTGGGTATACGCTGTCATCTTTTTTACGAGTCTGTGTTATTATACATAAAGAACAGTATATTTTTAAAATTGGAACACTCGGGAAGTTTCGATTTGCACTATAGCGATCGCGAAGCAATAAATCGGAAGAACACCTCAAGGTTTCATACAAGGGAATGTGTTGATTACTCTTGGTGCTTAAAAGCCTGGAGGAATAATGTTTTCAGGAATTTTTCGATGTGGACGGCACAAATTCTTGATATAGAGTCTCGTAATTGCAATTGTTTTGATCTTGATCGCTTTCGTCTTCTTCCATCAACGGAGGACTATGTGCTGAAAGAAAAGTGGGGCATCAAAAGTGGCATTTCTCGTTAATTGCCCCCGAGGCGTATTTTTGTGGTTGTGACTATGTGAAATCTTATGGTTAGCAAGCTCTTGGTCAAAAATTTCCTAACCTTGGAAATTCTGATTCACGTGTGACTGTGGAGAGCGCCGAGTAGTTTTTTGTTGAAGCGGTATCACGAAAGCTTGCTGCGGATGCTGTTGCTGTGAGAGATGCCGCGAAGTTGGGTATATCATTGGCGGTTGCATCACTGCTTGCTGCTGCTGTTGCATCGTTGATGACTGGATGAGCTGATTTTGGATCACGTGTGACTGCACGTTCTGATTTATTGCTAAATAGAGGATGTTCGAATCGGGCGCATTGTGCCTAACTGAACGTTGAAGTTCCCTCAGAGCTCATACTAGCCTTGTGCACGGATGGGACTTTCCGGGTATCATTGCTTGGTTTCTCAATGCCAGATCTGCTCCTGTTTCTTTCATAACATACAATTAATTTACCCTACGTTTTTTCAGCAAAGAAACCTCCAATTGTATGCAGCAGAAATATGTATCGGTCTAGAGCGTTAAATGTTTGGAAACTGCATTCAAAAGAAATTAATGAAGAATACATTAGTGAGAAATGAAGCTAGATGTCCTTGGTAAAGCTTTTTGAAACTTACGAAAAGAAAAGGAAAGCTGCTGTTGTTGTTGCTGAGGGACGGGAGTAATGTTCAATAGTTGCATTCCCATTTGAATATTCTGTTGGTGGTAAAAACTATCGGTGGTATTACCGCAGTTCGGTGCAGATGACAAGGAATCATTCGAATGAGCAAAATTAGGTGATGAGAAGTATACTGGAAACGCCATCTGCTGGCTATTGGGCGCCATCGTTGTCTGCTGCTGCGAATGCATCATCATCGTCATCCCATTGGCTGGTGGAAATGTTGTCAGATTGTGACTGGTTGGCGTAAATGATGACTGCATCTGACCGGTCGGTTGCATTGGGATATTATGGTACTGAGTTGAAGTTGGCAATCCAGTTGTTATTTGGTTTCCAGGAAAACTTGACACAAACGGTGCTGGAGCAAGATTACAGAATTGCACTGTGTTTGCCGGAGGGGACTGTGGCATCATGGAGTTTGACGCTGGATAGGACGCGTTCGCCGGCAGAATGTTCGACGCAGCAACTGATTGATTAACAAAAGTAGGTAAGCTCGGGACCGATGATGTAGCAGAATCATTTGAAGCTTCGCACTCCGCGTGCAGTTCTTGAAGAAGACGTAAGACTCTGGGATTGTCTTTATACCTTGACAGCAAATCAGTTTTGAAATCAGTTTTGCTGAAATTGTTTTTGTGCAGTGAAAGTCGTATTAATTGCTGATGGTAATTATTCGTATGCGCAGTTTTTTTAACATTTTAACAGAAAATAGCTAATAAAGACAGCAGATGTCACTTTAAACGATGATTACTTTAAATCCCATTTCATTGCACAATAACTTCATTCGCAAATATGTTTGTACTAATCTGTTAGGAGCAATGCTGGGGAGAAGATCTGCACCGTTTAACAGAATCCAAAATGATAAACTTCTCTAGATTAATAACCATAGAATCTCTCTTGCAAATTTCAAATTGTTCCCCTTCTTCCACGCTAAGCCAGTTTTATGAAACTGTTGAGAAATAAGAAATTGATTCTCAACTCAGCGTAATTGACACCGCTTTATCACATGTGATATTGGGATTCAGATGGAATTCTGACTCACTTTCTCAATTCTCAACATTTCATAGTTTTAGGAAGCAGATCTTTGAAACTTTCAACGTAACATTAGAAAATAAGCAACGAAAACGGATATTGCGGTTAGTATGAGGCAGGTGCAATGATCAGAACAAAAAAGGCTCACTGCTCTAGGCTCCATCTGATGATTGCAGACGTTGGTGGGGACTTGTGAGGTCGCAAGCTGCGTGTCGAAGAAACCGTCTTGGACTCTTGACTAAAAATAGGCAAAGGTGAAAAGTAATGACGAGATGCGCTAAAACGAAGTTGCGAAGGCTCTATCAGTTTTACACGGTAGCTCCAATGTTTTAACAGAGAAAAGTCGACAACAAAGGTCTGGTCACGCGCTGTTGACGATGCGCCAGCATGATCATCTGCTTACATTTGTAGCATTATTTGAGCGTATCTGTATGGATCTTCAGAGTAATTGCCATCATCGTAGACTTTGAGATGCTTTTGAATCAATTCGTCTTTTTCCTTTAGGTAATCGTCTGGTAAACTTGTCTCTCCAGGCGGCAAACGGCAAGCGATGATGTGTTGGACGTTGCTTAAGTTAATTAGCATTGCGATCATCGTAGGTAAGCCGATGCCCGCCAATAGAGTCTTTGTCAGAGGATTAACATGCTCGATTTTTTCCGGCTTTTTGTCAGCTGAAATAAATTATGCCAA
>NIUQ01004206.1:0-14552 GCA_002796945.1 Plectus sambesii
TTGGGACGTGAGCTGGGCGAGTACGGTCTCGAAGCGTACACGGAAGTGAAGACGGTAAATCCTCCTTTTCTATCTCTCCGCTTACAATATTTCTGACTCTATTCATTATTTTCAGGTTACCATCAAAGTACCGGAGAAGAACTCTTAAACTGTTGTGGCACATCATTTTTTGCTCTTACCTCACGTAGATTAGACTATTTTTCTATCGTTCTGTGCGTTCCTGTCGTCCTTCTGTTCCTCTCGTCCTGTGCGTACTCAAATTTCTACTCTCACGATTCATACCGGTGCCATGCATACATGTCCAACAGATTGTAGTTGTTCGTCATCGATTCAATCGAGGAACCAAATGTTATAGCCTGTTGTTGTTAGGCTCACGTCGGTTGTTAAAATCATTTCGGCTGGTTTTCGAATGCTGTCGGTTGTTGCACCGCGATCTAATTTTTCGCTAATTTGCATAATTGATCGTCTCGGGGACACGACGACGACGCAGTCCAATTTGGGTGGGACGCCCGACTGTAAATTATTCATTGTTAGCGTACGCGGCGGGTAGCGGCCGGAAAATTGGGCTTTTTCAACAACGTCGTGATAAATGTGAGAGTGCACAACACGCCGCCGGACGAGCGCTCGGGTACGCAAGCAGAGCTATTGACCTTTGTGGGAGCAAGGCGAGCAAGAAGCATCAGGTGTGGGGCGCCACGACTGTTGGCCGTCTCGAGGGTCATCCGACGGTGGTCGTTGCAGCTGCGCGCGTACACGGAGTGTCCTCTCGAGGATGAGCTCTGCTGGCAAACTTTGCCACGACCCTGATCGGATTTCATCGTGTTACGCCTTCGCGGCCGCTCCCCCCTCTTGGCCGTTCATCCGCTCGCAGATGATACTGTTTGTGGGACGTTACGCCAAGACGGATTACATGGCTTAGGGTCGCGCGCGCACCTGCATGCCAAGAAGATGATCGTGTGTCGACCGCTGCGGGCGTGAGTGCGTGAGCGCGCATCTGCAGGTGCTGCTCGCGCCCAATTACAACTTCGTTCGACCCCAACCGCAGCCGTCGCGACGCAGTTGAGCACACTTTGCAAGCCACCGTATTCCGTTCCCGATCGCCCGCCGCTCGACCCTCGCGATGACCCCAAGGCGGCGGCGACGGCCAAAGGTGTTGGCCCGGGACAATGTGCGGTCGGCCTTCTGCTGCGCCCGGCGTGCATGGATGGGCAAATGGGCGATGCTATCTGGCTTATTGTCACCAAACAGGCGCGAACACAATGCGCACAATTGGCCGGCCGAGCAAATATTTGGCGCCCCGGGATGGCCTACGCGGAGTTGCATTTGGTAATGGAGGTCTGGGGGCGCCACCTGCTGCGACAAAACTGCTGGCTGACCGGTCGACAAGTCGTCGATGATCGGTCAACGTCACGCCGCCACGGCCAACAACCGCAACCGTCGTAAATGGCTGATCGTCGATTGCGTCCCATCAGATGTCTGTTGCGATAAGGGCCTTACTGGATTTGTCAGTCGATCGATTGGCTCCGGTTCGATGGGGCGTTGATAGCTGGGTCTACATATGTCCTGGATGAGAGGGGGACGGGACGGGTAGAGGGCGGATGGGACTTGGGTCGAGGAGCAGCTGACGACAACGAAAGCATCAGCACAACAAAGGGATATATTTCGCGCCGACGGCGGTCGGTGTTTACAGGCGGCGTTGCGCATGGCGGCTCGTGCGGATTAATTCAATTAACCCCGGTCGGGTCGGCAGACGTCTCGGACCCGAGCCGCCCGGCGTCGACGTCCTGGTGGGGTCCCGGTGGGCGTGAGTCGCGATAAGCTCTCGGCAGATATGTTTGCCAATGGTCGGCGGCTTTTTGGCCGGAAAAGACAGCGCCCGGCGGTCGCTTTGAGCCCGTCTCTTATCTTTACCACCCAGTGAAGGTTTACGATGGCGGTAAAACGACACCACCAACGCATCCGTAACACGTACAGTACGCCGCTTATCGCTCTGTCAGCTCAGCTGAACGACGCCGCGCTCATGGGAAGTGGCGACTAGTCGCTGACCGCCTGACTCATCCAATAGTATACCTCTGTGCGCCTGCATTTGTTTACTGCCGTCGACCGCTACATGCAGGTGAGATGCCATGAGGCGGGCGGCACTGCCAGCTCCTGCGGTCACCTTCAACGGCTAGCTCCCACACTGACCGCCGCCCGCTTGCACTAGGCCGCCGTTGTTTCCAAAAAGAAATGGACAGATTGCGCACTACACGGGGCTGCGTGTGCACGCGTGGTGGTAATTCATTCAACTGATTCGTCGCAGCCGACGAAAAGGAACGCCGGGATTGTCAGTGATTGATGGATATAGCGATTGTATTATTTGGCCTTTGTTCGTCCGCTTTCTTCGGGGCGCGTAGGTCGGCAGTGTGCGACGACTAATTGCATTTAGCAAAGAAATGAACCGATTGCCTTTCTCTTTTGGTCGGGGTCGCCGTCGGGGTGGCGGTGATTGCTGTGGGCCGGCTCCGATATCTCTCAGGCGACGTACCCCCCTCCCCTCTAACCGGTAATTTCAAAGGCGGCCGCCTCGGCCATTAACTTCAACTTCCGACATTTAATGTTGTACCGACAGAGCGGCGCGGCATCAGTCACGGCTGTCGGCACTGTGAACCAACTTCCGATCGTTGGACAAAGCCGTGTCCGTCTCGCTTTCAACATTGGCCGTTGCAATAATTCTCTTGTCGAAGCGCCAATTGCTTGCGGCGGCCGTCGGTAGGCGGCGCTGGCGCGCGTCTGATTGGTCGACGACCGGGCCCGGACCGCCCCGGCGGCGTTCGGCGGCGGTGTCGCGCCGAGTCAGTGTGTTTTGATGCGGGCGACGAGATCGGCGAACAAAGCCAGATTATCGCCGCTGTGTTGATGAAGATTGCATTTCAGGGCCGAACCGCTCCTTCCTGATGGACTTCGAGGAAGCGGACGCCCACCCCGTTTGCTAATTTTGAGCCTGTGTGGGCTGGAAGTGCAAAAGTGACCAAAAGTGACGTCGAAATAATTGCGAGTGTCGTCACTCGCTCTCACCAGCCATATCATCAACGCGCTTCGTGCATCGGAAACTTCAGCAATTATCTTGTGATATGGAGCAGCGAAAAAGAATGGTGCTCATCTATTACTTTCTTCTTTTCTTCACCTTCTTCGTCAGTCTGTCGTCAGCGGCTGAAGGTGAGTGTAACTGCCGTTGCATTTCAAATTTGACGATTGTTTTCTCTGCGCGTCCTTGGACGGGAGAGTCGGTGCCACTCAACATGTTGCTCGATTGCGATTTGCGTTGTTGCAACGTTGTAACGACGACAATGCGACGTTTTCTGGTGGGATTTGCATATCGTGTGATTGACGCATGGACATTGTTAGGAGCGCGGGGGTGGACAGATGCCGACAGCGTGCTTGAATGGACCGAGAGCGACCTTTGACTTTTGTTTGTGCCTCCCGAGAGGGGAGCTGCGTCATTGTTTCCGACTCGTTGGCGGCTAATTTCTGGTGCCTCCCGTCGGCAGTCGAGTGTCTCGACTGTTCATCCCCACATGTCGTCCGAAAACCCACCGGCGATGTACCCCAGCCGAATCCCCCATCGGCGACTTACCCCAGCCGACGTCGGCGCTTTTTCCGCCTCCGGAGCCCCCACGCCCGCCAGGCGTCAATGAGATGTTTTGTCCACGGTTTTCTTCTGCCTTCCACTCGGGGAGAAGCGCTTGCAGCGCTGCGGTTGCCCTCTATCTGGGGGTTAAAAGGGTAGGCTCCTCGTCGAGCCCCACATGCCAGGCGTTTTCTCACGTCAATCGAGTGGCGATTGAAAAAAAGTAGCAACTTTCTGCTGGGAACGATTTGTTTCCAAAGGTACTCTACCGTAGAATGGGCAGACAGCGGTCGGCGAGGCGACGGCGGATGTTGGCAGCCGCGAGAACAGCCGCGTCTGCACCTCTCGCCTTCAGGTTCAATACGGCCAGTCAGTTGTCGGTAGAGAACGGTGCGAAAGGTCCTGGCAATTTGGCATTGTGTAAATAGCGAAATCGCTGATGGGGAGGGTGGCGACGGAGAGCAATTACTGGGCAGACAGCTGGCGCTATGGTGGCGCCGGAAAAAATCCGATCGGCTGCAGGCGATTGCGTGCGGTCGCCGGGACAAAGAAGAAAGAGGTGGCAAAGGCGCCGCTACCCAACACCGCTCGATCTCGAGTGTTCGTAAAGAGGTTTTAGGCGTACTCAGTGCGTCGCGCTGGTGTCCCTTTTCCTCAACCCGACGCGAATCGTTTGTTAAAGAAAAGGCGTCCCCTGTTCGTCGTAGTCGTACAAAGCGACGGCTTCCTTCCGCCGCCGAAGCGTACAATCGCGTCGGATCAGATATCGTTTTTAAGTCGCAACATTGCGCTATTACTGAGAAGAGAGAGTAGTGTGCAGCGATCGCCAAGGCGGTCGACGGAGGCGGATGTGCAATTGACTTTTATGCTCGCTGCCTCGGGAGGTCGCGCGGCTAACGTCGTCTGATTAATAGCAATCGGAGTGTAATTTACTCGGCGATACTACACACTCTCGCCTCTCGCATTTCGAACTTGAGAGATGCGGGCCTTGGCACCGATTTGTCTCAGCGCGAGACGCTCAAGGACTTGGCAGTAGGCGGCGAAGACGTCGGCGACGTCTCGCTCGCCTTTTCTTCCGCGGGTTTGGACGCGATTGTCGCCGAGCGCAACGAGATTAGCGGCGTTCTTCGGCGCGCACCACCAGCCGGGCCGTGGAGGGCGCGCACTCCTCCGGTCGGCGCCGCCACTCCCGCGCATTGATTAGGAACAATCGGCGATCGGCGCGCTCGACGAAGCCGAAAATTCGGCGCTCGTCCGACGGCGGCGAAAGACTCGATGGTCAGCGTGTAGAGTGACCAGTGATGCGTTGCGAAGGTGCGTCCACGGATGCCCGCCGCCGAAAAGTGACCGTTGTCCTCCTCCGTCTTCCTCTGTCGTAGAGCACGGTCGCAAGGGAGGGAACAGGCCGGGCCGGGACGACGGTCGTAAATGCGACAATGGATCGTCATTACGGCGCCGTAGCCCGCGATAATGACCGGCGCCGGTCGCTTTTCTTCGCCGACCCGTGTTGCTCTGTCGCCTGGCCGGACGACGGCGACGACGACAACGGCGGCGAGTCAAAGGGGAAGCGACGTGTTTACTTTGGCTGACCGACGAAACGCGCTACCGCGCCGTCCCAGCGGCCGTGAAACGCCGGTCGCATAGGCGTCGTCCACTCGACTGGCGGCACCCCCAAGAGGATGCGGTGTCGTTTGCCAAAGACACGGATCTTGTCACGCGACGCGCCCCTGCTCGATGCCTCGCTACTTGTAACGGCGACCCGATCGCCCCGCAAACGCTCACCGACCAGTTTGGCTTTTTTTGAATATGGACAGCAAGCGCAGACAGTACGCGGATGACAGCGATTCGGTGCCGACGGGTGACAGAGCGGTGTCCGTGTCGCAATCAGGTGTTGGATGGCGACATTGCTACCCCAGGCACGCGGGCAGGTCGCGGAACGGGTCAGACACTTGAGAACATGCGATTTCGCACCCTTGGGCGACGGAGCGCGTTCCAGTTTCACTGGCGACGGCTGGCGCCTTCCTGGATGACGGCGGCTGTCGGCCGGCCCGACCGACTACGCTCGTCGGCGGCGCGTTAATCGGCCACTTTTGTGATTTATAATGAGCGTCGATGGATTGCGACACGTCGCCCCGTACGTCGACGCATGTTCCGGGGAGATAAGGTGCGCGATACACGAGCCAAGAATGCATGCACTGCCCATCTTCGACCGCCGCTGTTGTTATGGTCTGTCGAGGCGGCGCGGGCAGAGTGTCGAATGGACGCTCGCTGTGCGCGCTGGGACCGACGCTGGCTGGTGAAGTGGGTCGGGGCGCATCAAAGGGTTGTGCAACGCGATGATGAGAGCATGGTGTTTTAGTGCATGCATTGAGCGCGCCACGGGCGGGCTGTTTTGGGTGGACGCGCTCGGCTCATATGTCCCTTCTCGCTGCGCCCACTCGAGCGCTCTTCAGCCGGAGACCATCTCTATGCGCCCATTGGGCTTTGACCCGACCGATTCACCGACCGATATCATCTAATTAGCGCGGTAATGCGCCGTTTGTTGTGCCGGTCTCGGCGACCCGGGCTTCATTTCACACGCCCGATTCGTCTGTCAACAAGACTAGTCGGACGACGGTGTTGACAAAGGCCCTCTCAGTGGTATAACCGCCAAAAGAGCGCGCCCATTGTTAGCGCTGGGCGCTTAGACTGGGGGACGCGCGAGCCGGCCTGGGCCGCTGTTCTCCAGCCGGCTCTTGAGATAGGATTTATGCCCGGCTGTAAAGCGGGCGAGTGACCAGACGCAGCTGGGGTCATTCCTGCCGACCGGGCGGCCGAGTGCATTCGGCCCGGCCGCAAAGGTGTGAGAATGCGGACGTAAAGGCGCGCGGGTTGCGCCGATCGTTGCGGTGTTTCGGTCGAGTGAGGGGTGAATGATTCGCCGCCATGGCGCGCAACCCCGCCGCCACACCGCCAGCCGACGCGTTTGAGCCGTCCGACCCCGGCCGCCGCAGTCCGTTGTGTGGCAGTTGTGTCCGACGTGTTTATTACGATCGGCCGACAGCGACCGCACACGGCGATGACCAGTGACCCTCGGTTGGCGGCTAGAATGATGGATCGCCATGTCGGGCGTCGTCTGACAAATGCGCGCCACACAGGGGGCGCCTGATGGCGACGATGACCTCAGAGGGTAATGCAAAACAGGGGATGGCATTGATGAAAAGGCGGACAAATCGCTGACACGCGCCGATTATCAATCGCATGGTGCTCAAGTAATAGATGCGCAACGAAGCGTCTCTTTTCAGTGGTTCTACTCGACACGAAGAACGCCACGAGCGAGCTGCGATGGACGACCTTCACCAACTCGGAGGGAGTCGACGACGCCGGGGTGAGCCGTCTTCTTTTTTTGCATTTTCGCCGCCCGCCGCGTTCGCAATGCGAACGCCGTGCGACTCGTAGCTACGTTCATCGACGCGGTGGTGGTTTTCGCTCATCGCGCCCACACCCGCTCATGTCATATCGCATATAGTCTCGCACACCAACTGGGGCGGATATACCCCTAATATACGTTGGGAACTGCAATTTCGCAGCGATAAGTCGACAAATTGGTTTCATTTGTGTTGGCCCGAATGTGTATATCGACGCCGCGAGTGAATAGGGGCTGTGGGGGAGAGAGAAGAGAGGGGAGCGAGAGTGAAATTGGTGATGCGGCCAGGGCCAGGGCCACAACATGGTCGTATAATGCGCGTTTCGACGATGAGCATCTGCTGCCGTGTTGTTGCGATTCGAATCGCGCGCCGCGCCGTGTACGAACGGCGGCGGTGATCAAGGCGCCGATAATCACTGCCTTCGAGTGCGACACCTCGATAGAGAGCCGCGACGCACACAAAAACCAGGTACACAAGGCGACGAACAGGCCGTTGTCTTGTGTCGTTTGGTCGCGAACACGACCTTCTGTTTTCGCTTTCTTCTCCCGCCGCCGCTGTCGTCGTCGTCGTCGTTTCCAACCACCACCGATCGCCACACCATACGGGGCGGTCTCCTTTTGCATCGGGCGCGCACCTTCAATTAGCCCGCCAAGCGTACGGCCCTAGTCGCGACACGACCGACACCTGTTACCCGACGCACTCGCTTGGCTGCATTTCCGGAGCGCATCCGTCGGCACCGTATTCTCCNTCCAAGCGTACGGCCCTAGTCGCGACACGACCGACACCTGTTACCCGACGCACTCGCTTGGCTGCATTTCCGGAGCGCATCCGTCGGCACCGTATTCTCCCCCTCTCTACCCCGCAATACGCAGCATATGAATCATCGTTACAAACATTCGCGTAAAATGGGACCACCTGCGTCCGTATTCCTTCATACTATACCGCCGCTGATAAGCAGTGATGCATCGCATTTGCAAGCAAAAAAACAATAGAAAAACAAAGCAGTCAATATCGCGTGATTTTAGTGGTTGGAAGAGACCTGGCGGACGAAGGACACGAACGAGAATCGCAGGGCGTACGTCGTCTGCAACGTCGACCAGCCGAATGTGGACAATTGGCTAAGGACGCCGTGGATCGAGCGTGGCCAAGCCGGCCGTCTTCGTGTCGAAATGACTTTCACTGTACGCGATTGCAAGCAGTTCCCGGGGAAGGCGCGCTCCTGCAAGGAGACCTTCACCCTCCTCGCCTACGAGGCCGACTCCGACTTTGCCACTCACACCAAGCCGCAATGGAAGGGCTCAGAATGGACCACAGTCGACCGCATAGCGGGCACTGGCCGCTTTTCGGACGCCAACGAGGAGGCGATCAACGTGGAGACGCGCAGTTTTACTGTTTCGAAGAAGGGCGTGTACTTTGCGTTTCAAGATGGCGGCGCCTGCATTTCAATCCTCAACATTCGCGTATGTCTTTATTGGTGTTATTATTATTGTATTTATTACTGTTTTTGTTGTTTTTTCTCTGGAGAAATGACCATTGTTCGCTGTTTTTAGGTGTACTACGAGAATTGCGTGGAAACCGTGAAGCACTACGCCTGGTTCCCGCAGACGTCGACGGGCCCCAGCGAGCATTCGATAGTGGAAACGACCGGTCACTGCGTCGCCAACGCGAGTCCCGCCGGACCCGCGTCGCCCAAATATCTCTGCAAGGCCGACGGCAAGTGGGACCTGCTGGATGGAGCGTGCCGCTGCAACCGCGGCTTCATCGCCAGCGATAAGGATCAAACGTGCACGGGTGAGTCGGTTCGTCATACGCTCAGACGTGGGCCGGTCGATGGTTGCGTGTTGTGCCATGCGGTGTCGGCTTGGGCGCGTACAGACAAAGGGCGCCCGACCGATTGATCCCGGGGGGTCCGCTGCGCTTTCTCATCGACGACCGGTAACGAAGCTCGTGGTAGTGGTGGGGTGGTGACCTGTGACCTCTCGTCCCGGTGGCGATCGTAACTAGCGGCGATCCGCCTTCGATGATGGCCGATCAGCGTCCTCACGCGCCACGACGACCCCACGCACACGCGGCTCGTAAAAAACGCATGAATGCTTGATTGTCGTCGGGCGAGCGATGTTTGCGAATGACCGACTCGTTCATATCGGAGGCGTCAGAGCGCGCGAATTATCGCGCATCGCGGCTGGCCGGCCAGCTATGAAACACGAGATTGTTTATGGGGGCTCGACCGCCTGACGATTAGTGTCCGATTAGCACCTCGGCGCCCCGTCGGTAGCCATTGTCCACTCGCACACAGGTACTCTCGCTACTCTCGCGCAACAAAGGGACCGCCCTTTGGTGGCGTGGACGCGAGAATGACCGACGTCCATTAGTAGTAGTAGTGGTACATACTAGTAGCTCTCGAGTGATGATGGCCGCCGCGAGGTCGGGAGAGGACAGTTTGGGCGGGTGGGTGGGCGGTGGGAAAGTGAACGCCGGCCGTTGGCCAGCGGACGTTTTTCTTCTGGACGACCGAGCCGACCGCATTCTTTTGTTCGTCGTCGGTGGCTCGGCGCCGCTCGCTACTGGCCACCAAGGTGCAATCAGCGAGGCGGTAGGAATGCGGGCCGTCGTTGTTCCGACGGCTACGCGGAACAAGGCGGAATTTCGGCAATTATGCGCGCGCATGCGAGCGAGATACGCGGGCGATGGAGCCGAGATGCGCTGTCTGATTTGGGCGGTTAGGCGGTTGTTGGCGACGCAAAAAGCGCCCGCAGCGGCTGACGCCGTCCGTCGCGACTCCAAACCGACTCGGCGCCTGCGTGATCCCTCTCGCGGGACGGGCGCCGCCGCTGCCGTCGTTCAACTTCGGTCCGAGCGACGCCGACGCCGTTTTCTCCCCCCTTTGGTGCCCCTTTCGGCTCCCTTCCGCCGCCGTCCCGCAGGGACCCGCGACCGGCTACCTGTCCGACTTTGATCGGACACGCTCGCCGGTTAATTGTCGTGTCCGTCGTGACTTACGACGCGCGCCAATCTACGTGCCGACCGCCGACTTCCGTGCTTGACGAGTGGAGGGAGCCCTGCCCCAACGTCGACGTCGTCCGTCGTTGTCTCGGCCGACCGCGGAGGTTGCTGCGACAATTGCTCGCCTACTCCAATCATCGACTCGGCGCCCGTTTAAGCGGGGATACAAAGCGCTTTCCGCTTTCAATCTGACGCAGATTTTGCGAGTTATGATTGAGGCGTCGATTACGCTTCGCACGCGAGCGATTTCGGGTGGCAAACGCGACAGAATTTGCAATGTATTCTTGGTAATTGTACGACAAGTTCACAAGTGGGGGAGATGAAGAGAGTGCGTTGGAGGCGTTAGTGCACGAAGCGATCAACACAGTGGCATAAGGGAGATGAACACACGACGAGCTACAGCTGTGGTGTTTACGAGGGTGGGGCCGAGTTAATGAAACTGCAATGATGCGCGTCCGGTGGCCATCACTGACCGCCGGCTAATCAGACTAATGAAATTGGCGCGACCCGTCCAGCGGCGACGACGCACCGTATCGCCCAGTCGCACTGGTCATTTGGCGGCGCCGCCCGGCAGTTAAAGGCGGTGCCCGTGGAATGTGTAGGAAGAGGGAAGAGGGGGACCATTGCGTGCGGAAGCATCGCCCTCTAATCGAATCCTGCAGCAATTTCGCCCCGTGCGTGACAGCTGCTGTCGAGAATGCCTCTAGAGCAAGTGTCGCTGGACATCCTCTGGTCGGCGACGCCGCCGCCACCCGCCTGAACAAACGACTGAGCGATCCCCCCTCTATCATCGCCCGCTCTCTATTGCGTGATCGGACGCCGTTTTCATTTCTTCGCTCTCGTCGAATGGGTCGTTATTGGCGCCGATGTGACCAAGTTGGTGGCCATAGCGCCCGGGAAGGGAGCATCGCATTGATCGGCGGCATCTGGCGAAAGTTATATTTTGCGAAGGAAATTGAATTGCTGTTGGCGGCACGCTGGCCGAGTAAATGAGTTTGTGGATAGAGCGGCCGTTAGCCGGGTTTTACTGGCGACCGGTCGTGGGAAATGAAGCGGCGGCCGGCAGTGTATGGGGGAAGTGCATGGGAGGGCGCCGAATTTCCCGTCGAAGATAAGGGACTGGATGGATTTGGTGGAACGGCGAAACGGGAAAGTGACCATTACTTCCTGTAAGCCTGATCAAATGCAGTCGAACGCAGTTGTGGGGAAGTGCATGGAAGGATGCCGAATTTCCCGTCGATGATAAGGGACCGGATGGACTTGTTGGAACGCCAAAGCGAGAAAGTGGCCAGCACTTCCTGCGAGCCCGATCAAATGCAGTAGAAGGCGGTCGAACGCAGTTGTGCACTCGACCATGAGAGCGTCGCTTGACCAGGAGCGCGCTGTGCACACATGTCATCAATGCGGACAAACACGCTCGTGCATGCTTCCGCGGATATCCCCTCTCGTCGCGTTCGGCGACCCGCCGGCATTGGCGCCCGCTTTGTGCACACTTTGTCCATACTTTGTTGGTTGGGCGTTTGCGCGCCGTGGAGAGCTAATCGCTTGAGCAAGCGACCCGACCGGTTGCTGGGAGGTCTCAGTTGACGCGCAAGCAAACAACGGTCAGATCCGCGCGAGGCGTCCGTCCGTTCGTTCGTCCTTCTCACAGTCCACTCCGAGTCCACTCTAAGTCCACTACGGGTTGTTATTGACGCGCAACCGCAAACAATGCACGAGTGGTTCGGTGTGGGGGCAGTAGTTTTTGCGTCGTCGTCGCTTTCGCACTTCGCGCCGCTTTCACTTGGCACTCGTCGGCTCGCGTGTCGGCCGTGACAGTCGTGAAAAAGTCGCGCCGACGCCTCCCGTCGAGCGGTGGGATGGCGCCGCTTGGCGCTTGGCGACGACCGGATCATGCGCCGCCACTTTGGACGCACCGTTGTCGAGTGACGGCGCAAAGAGACCGACGCGGGGGTCGTCGGGTCGGTGGGACGACGAATCCCCGCTCTCCTCTCTCCCCCCTTCCATGGAAACCGCCGACAACGCCCTTCAAATATTGCTCTATTGCTCGTGGCACGGCCCGAACAGTCGTTTGTTGCGCCCGTCAAAAGTAGTATTTGTTGGTCGCATGACGAAATGAAACGCAAGGGGCTGTTGGGTCGGGTCGCTCTGTCATCGCGGCATTCCGCCTCACCGGCGACGGTGCAGATTGGCGACTAGAGGGCGTCGACTACGGAGTAAATGACGCTCGACCATTGTTGGCCGCGCCGTCACGCGTACTGCCGTGGCGTGTCGCAAATTGGCAAAATTCGAAGCGCACAAGTTGACTGTACTCTTAATCTGATGCAGAGCGTGAATCAATCGACATGCACTTTTGACGGTCACTTTCGCGACTATTTCCCTGCTCGATCGGCGGAAGGGATGGAATATGAGTACAGTAGAAATCGTTTATACCGGTAAATGGAGGGACCGGCCGGTTTCGACCGGTATAAGCGAAGCACTGATATGAACGATTTTTGAACTTTGTACAGAACCTACGAAAACAATTCAGAATCGGCTAAAGTTGTCCGTTATAAGCGAATGATCGTTATAAACGAATTGTCGCTATAAATGATTTCTACTGTATAATGCGTTAATGTGCAAATGGACGAGGGTGGGATGGTGGGTGCCGGTTCAGCCAGATCTGTCTGACCGAAGGCGAGAGTGGAGTCCAGAGAGCGGAGAGTGGCGTGTGCGTCGAGCCGTGCGCTGATCGGAAGGACGGAGCGGCGTTTTATGAGGTTGTGGGAATGCGCCGTGTCGTTTCTTGTAACTGACCGACGCTACACCGTCGTTATCGCAATGGCCGTCGTCCGTTATGCGACTTGACGGTCGTCTACGGCTCAATAATAACGCCTGTCATTGGCCTACGCGCGCCCGGGGTCATTCGCGGCCCACGGCCCGATCAAACGGCGGTCGGACGGAGCTATGGTACACCTGGGAGTGCAAGATGTGCCCCAAGGACGTGCTGGCCGTCCCCCCCGACCCGCGCCTCGTCACGCGGTCCTTATCCCTTCACGGCCTCAAGCCGAGCACGCAGTACTCGATCATCATTTACGCGAAGAACGATATCTCCGCGTTGGTGGAAGGACTGCCGCAGTACGAGGTGATCGATGTGACGACGGGGAAGCTGTCGCCGTTGGTGGTGACCGACCTGCGCATCAACGACGTGTCGGACACCTCCCTGACGCTCGCCTGGAACGCGCCCGACGTGCCCGTGGAGTATTACGAGGCGCACAACGACGCCCTCAGTCGCGAACCCAATCGACCCTCGACCGCCGTCGTCGGCCTCGAGCCAAATGACGGACCCATCAAGTTCTACGAGATCCGCTACATCACGCGCGGCGTCAATAGCGTCGAAGACACCCTCACCACCGACAAGACCGCCCACACCTTCCAGAACCTTCGCGCGCGCACCGACTACGGCTTCCAGGTGCGAGCGTATACGGCGACGGGATGGGGCGGATGGAGCGTGACTTTGTGGGCGCAGCCTGGCAGGGGCGTGATCGGCATCGACTCGGCCGACGACAGCAGCCTCAACGCCAATCGAGGCTTCTCCTCTCTGTGGATCATCCTCGCGCTCGCCGGCGTCGTCATCGTCCTCCTTCTCATCGTACTCTTCGTATGCATGCGCAAGAGTGGCAGTCGCAAGCAACTCAGCGATCTCGACCATCTCGACACTTACAAACAAGGTTTGCTTCTTCTCCTCCCCTCTCACTTCTCCCATTTTCACATCGGCTGGCTCGCCTTTTGTTTGGTGATGCTCCGTTTTTCAATGGTCTTGTTGTTATAGCCGAAATTTGCCGATCAGTAACTAGAAATCGAGACAGGCATTGTAGTTGGCGAAGCGCCATCGCCTTTCGAAGAAGCTTTATTCAATCCAAGATTTCTTGTTACTCTTGATCGGCAAAGTTCGACTACAATCAGTGGTTGTTCGTGAACGTGAACTTTTCTCCTCCCGCAACGCTTGCAGTCGCGCGCTCTATTCCGCCATTGTTTGCAGACAACATGACGCCCGACTACAACCATCTGGCCTTTGCCGGCGTCGCCGTCCACCCGACGCTCGGAGGACGCGGAAAACGTGAGCAGTTTGGCTTTTGGTCGTGCGCATGCCTGCTTATTGGTCACTGCGACTATCCTCGCAAATATCACTTTGCTCGTGGAGGTGTAACGATTTCGATTCTGGAATGTTTAGAAAGGAGCGATTGGGCTCTATCTGATTTCGATTTCTGTTTGGATCGTTGATTGGGTTGAACTATCGCACGTTTTTCACCTTTTCAGTGCTTAGGCTTGCGTATCGAAATCGCGAAGCCAAAGCATCAAAAGGTCAGGGAGTGTGCGATAGTCGGGTCGTTATTTTGGGAAATCTGAATCGGACCAAAAAGAATACTTATTCTCTAAATCAGAATCGACGGAATCGTTGCACCTCTGGTTTCTAGACGGCGCATTGCGAAACGAATGTGCGGACAATTGAAATTTGCAGTGACGTCGCCTTTGATGCCGGCTTTCAACAC
>NIUQ01004207.1:0-14489 GCA_002796945.1 Plectus sambesii
CAATTTTATGAAGGCAACTCGCATTAATAAGTTGCGTCAGCTTTCGGACAATTCGTTCCCTCATTCCTTATCATTAAAATGAATTTTAGCAACGCAAAAATCAACCGAATGGAAGTAACTTTTGTTTGAGAAAGCCAATATGGGACACATGCGTGCGAGTAGAAGATATCGTGTTTCGGATAGGGAATGAACACAGGAAAAAAGTTTTAACATACCATTTTTCTCTTGTTTATCGATGCAAGCGCAATAAAGACGCAAAGACCAAGGGCTTGTACAAAAAGTATTAGCAGAATATAAAATTCAGCCCCTCGAGGATCGATCGATGAAGTTATGCAGTGCGAAATACGTCGCTCTGAACGACGTCGCAGCGGAAAGACGGCAAGAAACGCGAGCAGCCACTGAAATTTCGAGTTGTCAGCAGTTGAATAATCAATACACTTCTTCTACGAGTAATTATGGCGCAACCTTAAGTAACAAAGGCTGCGCTTAATTTTTCAAGAATCAAAGCTGTCCTTGAGGCCGCTATATCAGCTAACGAAAATGACATCAGAACGCTTCATATTACTGTTGCTAACAAAATTTTATGATTTAGTGTCTCATATTTTTCGAAAATTTCCAAGACAACGCCGTTCCCCTTAGCAAAGCCTCTCGAAAATAGGCCCGCTCGGGACTCATATTTAAAGTATTCTCGATAATCACCCCCACGGCGTATTTTCTTCTTAAAGTATTCGTTTGGCAGCAAAAGCGATCCATTTCTGCAATCTTTTCTCAAAATATTCTTAGGGGGCTAGTAAATGCGCATGTAACACGAGCTTTGCTCGCAAACTGTGAGACAACTGTTGGTGGCTGTGCGAAAAATGTCTCGCCTCAACAGAATAACATCAAGCAATTTTAGCGAAGCAACACTGTTCTACGACGCCTTTCTAGGCATTCTGCGAAATTGCGCCCCAGCGAGTCAGTTCGAAGTAAGGATAAGGCCCAAAAAAGTGGCCTTTCTCGATTCTCGCCCTATATTCCTGTTTTATAAAACTGTTAAGTTATGAGAACAAAAAAACTGAAGTTTAATTCTGCGTATTCGTCGTCACATTACTATCATGCGACATTGGAAATCATGGGGAACTGAGTCCCAGCTGCTCAGCTTTCAATGCTCAACACTTTTATGACTTAGCGCATAGGACAGGCTTTCTAGAAAACCTAGAATTCATCTGCTGTTCTATTTCTACGAAAGCCAACTGTACGTAGAATTTTTGCTAAATATCCGTTATAAAGAACGATACGAAAGTTGAGAACTTTTTTCGTCATATGAACGGCTGATTTCATGAGCAAAATGCTTAGGTGCATATATGCTATTGAAAAGATCGAAACAAGTGCTTGTCACTCAAGCTCAATCATTTTAACTATCCGAGCATTGTTTTAAGCGCAAACAAAAAATTACTTGAATTATTAGCAGGCTGATTCCCAGGCCTCCTCTGCCGCTCTTTTCGTATGTTTTGAATCGAACAGTCGCGATGATTCTCTCTAGCGCCAGGAAGAACAGATTTGTCGCTGTCAGAAAGATGCCGACAGTTCGGAAAACATTTAATAAGACGCAGTCATCTCCCTTTAAGGCCATCCAGGAACATAAATCTTTGTAACGAATGAAAAATGCCACTAAGCCGTAACCAGCAATAATGAGAACGCCAACATTAGCAATAAGTGTTGAAATGAGCAAGTTGACGAGAAGTATCCTAATGTTACAATGCAAAACGCGCGTCATCGCGACGATCGTGCAGAGTGCTGCAGCCAGCGGAATAGCGCAGAAAGCAGCGACGCACTGCACACAATAAATAGCCACTAAATAGCCTCCTTCGAAAGCTCCTTCAGTTGACCGGCAGAGTGAATCTGTTTCGTTATCCTGCTGCATTTTCAGCAGCCCGATTTCCATGCGAGCACGTCACTAGGTCTCGCACGACTTGAGCAAAGGCAGCTACTGCTCTACTCCGCTATTAATCTGAATAGCTGAGCCTGAAAAAAGATTAATAGCCGATTTCTCTTAATCCCACGCGCTCTTAGTCTGGTTAATTACAGAGAGTTCCGTGATGCCTCTTCTACTAAATTCAGGCAACGGGCTTACATTAATGTAAAATTCGCTGACGTCTTCGTTAGAGCAGATGTTAATTTTCACACATCTCGCCAGAGCTCTGGCTCCAAAGGGTTGCTCTTGGAAACTTGTTTTAATTAATCATCCCAGGCTATTCTCACAATGGAGAAAATGAAGATTTAACGCCACAAAATGTGAATGGCTATTAATGTTTCGTTTAACTAAGCTTCATATTCTTTACCGACCGCTCATGTCTACAGAGCAAAGGCATGAAAGCGAGGAGTGGGCACGTCTTGAGAACAATGGGAATAGTCTTATTCATCGGAGATCATTAGCTCAGGGCGCTAATTAAAGTTCTAATCGTAGCCTGCAATTATCGCAACAAGCCATGACGTCGCATTTTGCATACACAGTTTTCAAATATTTGAACAATCATCTAAACCAAAAGTATTTCGCAGGATTCTGCTATTGCCACTACAGTTCAACATTTTCAGCACATTTTAGGAACCTGCAATCCATTTTAGAAAAACCGTTGCAATTGCAGCATTGTAGAATTGCTGAGTGAAGGACTGGGTCAATTTACACTTGAATTCGGTCATTTTCAGTGTTCTCACCAATTCGCACACCTGCAAATTTATTTGGTCTTTGGCGCCTATTTCACAAAACAGATGTGATTATAATTGCGAGAAGTGCGGTGGTTAGTCGCTGATGGCTAAATTAGTCTTACGAACGTCACTGAGTTTTCAATTTTGTAAGGAGACCTGTCACCCGCGAGCGCACAGGGCAATCACTTTCAGCGTTTACAATAGCACCCGATGAGCACAGCTGCCGTTTGGGCCCTATTATATTAATTTTCTGTATTTATAACTGTTGTAATTATAATACAGGGAAGTGGAAAGATTTTACACTAGCCAAGTATACGCGACGATTTTTTCCAACTTTGTCACAACAGACTAATCGCCGCACTTCCGGAATGGCATTTTCAGCAGTTGTGCTCACAACAGTTTTATGGAACAATCCCTAATTAAATAATTTCACAAATGATAAAAATTATTGTGCAGATGTTCGTACATAAAGTTTTCAATATATCTGGTTACTATAAATGCCGGATGGTAGTAATTTGCTTCTAATATTTGATGGCCTAGTGCGCGGGACCAGAGATTCTCGTAAAAAATTATAAAGTAAATAATGAAAATGAGCAGCGCCGACGGCTATGTTCCATTAATTTCAGATCTTGATGTTCATCTATCGCACATACAGTGCTCTACGTAGGGAATAACTTTCTGTTCTTATTTATTTATTTAATCTTTTTTGAATTAATTCTAATTCTTATTTATAATGTAATTGTAAGCTATTTGCCATACTTATAAGGTTCTATTTCCGTCTATTCATATGCGCTAGGTATGCAGTGGTAAAATGTTGGAAAAGCTGTCGCAAGAGAACCTCTATTCTTTAATTTATTAATAGAAACAACAGATCGTCAAGATGCAGTGAAACGTCAATTTTGTCTTCGGTAAAACTTTGGTTCTCTCATTGTCTGAGGATCACAGCTAATGAAGGGTACTATTTTGCAGCAGTTTAATTTCTGTATAGTATTGCTCTGGCATTGAAAAACTCGAGAATAGTGCTATCTCTTTTTAATGAGCATTCTTCACTACTTCAAGTCGATCAGTCGCTTTGGCCGTACATTACAAAGGAGGCATTACAAATATTAATATCTAATGTGACGAATTATTTCGGACGACCCGAATACTTTTGTTTAACTAAATAATATTCAAGTGCTGCAAGATTCACTGATGAAAATATTGGTACAGTATTCATACTTTTACAAATATTAATAATTAATGTCCCTGGTTATTTGTGATATCAAAGTATTACATTTTCATTATAATAAGAATACTATTCACATCGACACGGGATCCTTTTCAATTCAAAGTCATTTCCCAGATTGTTTGAACTTGAAAAACATCTTTATAATTGCAAACTGGCCATGTCAAAATTGAAATGATCCACTAATGCTTTCATAAATAGAAGCTATTCACTAGATATAATTGTCTGCTATGTCCGCTTCAATTATAACGGTATTGTAATAAGAAGTACATGTGACTAATTAAAAATGGAAATGGTATATTTCAGTTTTGAAAGACAACCTGCGTATTTGACAAAATGCCGTCGGGACCATGAACGATGCATTAGAATGTTGTACATCTAGGGAAACGAGTAAGCGCAAAGAGCACAGCTACTCACAGTACTACTAGAACTGTGGACTATCAATCAACTGTTGGAAATATTTGAAGAAAGACAGCAGGAGAACAAAGGAAATTGCGCTGGATATTGCAAATCTATTTCAGTAAAACTGGGTAAACTTGGTTGCTAGTCTACCCAATTTATTAATGCATTTACTTATATAAAATAGTCCAACACTGGTAGGAAAGTAAGAATCTTTTGGTGAATATTCTTTTTTATCATGTAATGTATAATGTATTTTGAGCGTTTATTATTACTATTATTATCATTACCATCAACATCACACATGTTTGGTTTCCAGCTGTAAGGCATCGAGATATCTATTCTTGTACGTCATTTGACAGGGTTTTACTTTCTTCCTATCGTAAGTACTCGTGTTAATATACATTCTATCTGCACAACTCATCAACGAAATACATTTAGAATAATATTGCGAATTAGTTGTCACGCGCCAAAATCTGCAAGCTTCCGTCCCGCGCCTTGCGAGCGCAGCGGACCGATTTCGATTATTCCGTCCTGCTTAGAGTACCTCTAACAGTAAGCCGTCATCGGCTCAGATGCTTTCTCACAGGAAAGACTGCAGAACTCACGGGGGAGAACGTCAATACCACATTCATTGCTAAGATCACTTGTGCGTTGCCGTCCTTTTCCACTGCTGCTGCAGCTGGCGGAAGTAGATGTTTTTAGCGTCGGCGTTTTCGACAGCGAGCACGTGAGCCGTATGCTGCGACTGGGCCCATGTACCCAAGCCAACCATTCGGAACATAGTTACTCGAATGGTAGGGCTGTAGACGACGGTGACGGCGCAGAAAGTGACGGTGAACAGTGGCATGGAGAGGGTAAGTAACTCCAGCCAGGGGGCGATATTGATCATGACGTGAGCCGACGCATCGGTGAGGATGGTCGTCTCGGGTAGATCGCGTGCAAACACGATGATGATGAAGAGGCTGACGGCGAAAATGGCGCAATTGACGGCGCTTATTGGCACCATCAGCTTCGTTGTTTTCACGTTCTCATTCAGCTGATATCGAGTGCTCAGCAACTGCAGCGCTCGGTTCATATGATATGTACGCTGGAAATGTAGAAAAAATCAATGATGTGCAAGATTATTGCAGCCAGGCAAACGCTGTACTATTATTTTCAAAGGGCTGACAATAATCACATAGCGTTTTTCTGGGGCTGACGGTAATAATACAGCCTAATACAACGTTTGCTGACCATTGCATGCGATTGGCACGCATTAAAGTTACGGCAAGCCTTTCAGAGAAAGTTAATCATTCCCGCGATATGTTATTATCACAACACATTATTTCTGTTCCGGCTTGCATTGTGCTCTAAGGTCTGTTTCGTGAAAATTTTGCAATTACAGACTTGCAAGCGCTGGGATAGGTCAGAAAAGCGGAAACTACCAGGAAAAAATTGAGCATCGCGCTTCCTGTTATGCAGTTTTGCAATTTCAATGACATGGTATAATCTTCATTTGTGTGACCTGTTAGTCATTTACAATCTTAAAGGCACAGTAATACAGAACCTTGACTGGAAAGGTGCGTTTATACTTAAAATATTTGTGTGCTTGCTTAAAGTTGCACTTGTTGAAGTATAGAATATTTAAGGCGCATTCACTTCCTTCTCTCATAAGTGTGCACACTTTAAACTGCCAAGAAAGGATTATAACTTTGCAGAGTTATGCGTGCAAAATATTATCAGACAAATCACGTCAGCACTTGAATTTTTTGCAGTGCCGACCTATTTCTGCAGCTATTTAAGCAAAACAACCATTGCGATCCATTCAAATTTTTCATCTGTCTTTTAATTACGGTTCCCAGCTTACCATTTTGTGCTTGTTTATAAATACGAGTATGACGAAGGCGCCCAGGCCGAGCAGTTGAACAATTAAGCAGGTGCCCACGAAGACTTCTGTCATGCGAGGGCTGCTGATCACCCCCTGACAATAAGGGAATCGTGCGTCGCCCGACACTCCGTTTGTTTGCGACGCGAGCACGATCAGCCACTAAAAGTGCAGATTTAGGCATCATTGTGTAGGTTTCACATAGCGTACTTTATCATTTTTCTTAGTACGACTTTAACTAAAGTATATTCCATAAGACCTTAGCGAAAGTACGATATATTGAACCATTACCATTAGGTTACATCATAAATTCTGTAGTTTAGAGAATTAACAGCAAATAGGTTGAGCAGTAATGATCAACGATGGACAGAGAATCGTGCTGCTTTACTCTGATGCTGAAGACAACTTATAAATTCTATTTCCTTTATCATTCGACTACAAAACTGTTTATTGAGAATGAGTCAAAGATTGGCCAAAAAATTCACTGCACTGGTTATTTCTGTCATACAATGGTAGTTTTACGCTCTAATAAATTGAATGCAATCAGCAGGCTAAAGCGTAAGAACCAAACAATAATTACAGAACGTCGGATACGGCCGTTAATCAATAATAACAGTTGCTAAAAATTATGGCAGCCAATTGCAACGTTTCTTAAACAGTTGCAGCGATGAAAAGAGGCTCACCTGTAGGACAACCAGACCGATTCCAAGAGATCTATTCTGATGCTGCTCGTAAGTCTTGAATTGCACGGTTGCACATAAGCGTTCAACGGCGAGAAACAGCAAGCTGGTCAGCACCACCAGACTGCCAATGTTGTGCACTGTGCGTAGCAAGCGACAGTTCGTCTGACTAAGCGCTATCCAATCGCAGAGTTTGTCTTCGTCGTTGAACGAAGTGAGGCCGTACAACTGGTAAAAGGCAACTATGCCCATCCCGCAGTCCGTAAGCCCTGTAGCAAATGCCAGGTTTGCTAACGATATACGGACGTTGAAGTGGAGCGAGGTGGTTTTGAGAATGGCTGCGGCGAGCAAGAGAGCGAGCAATATGGTCGGAATTGAAGCTACTGCTTGGGCTCCGTAGATTGCCACCATCGTCGTCCGGTTCAGAAAAAGCTCGCCAACAACCGAGCAGAGAATACTCTTGGTGCTATTCAACATTGTATGCACCTAAACACTGTTTAATAGAAGCAGCTGAGGCAATGCCGATAAAATGATAAATCCAATTGCGTCATAAACGGCCGTAAGCCCTATGCCTATTTGGATGTCAATGAGTAGCGATAACTCAAATACGCTGACACAGCCGCACTTGAAACTAAAAGACAGCGAAGCTAGAGAAGCAGCAGATGGAAGATACTATCGTGGAGAAGCGCGGGAATGCATTAATGAACGCAGCCTCCTTGGGCGGCTTAGCATCGCGCGCCCAACGTCAATAAAAAAAACTCTCTTCCTCTTGTAATGTCAATAAAGCGTCGAACCTTTCTCCTCGTCGTCTCAGTTTCTTCTCCTAATGAACATTTGTGCTAAAGGCAATAACTTTATCCTCTAACCCAACTTATAAAATTCATATTGATGCTTCCTAAATGGAGAATAGCTAGAGTACCGCCCGAACATGCTGTGGAAAATACAGCGCCGATGCGCGTGACTGCCGCTGGCCGTCCGCGGACAAAAGATAGGCGAGCGACCCGGACGATCCACGGACGATAATGGACAGTTCACGTTGTCTTTTCCATAACGCTTTTGAACGATACCGTAGCTCTTACTCGAATCGCATTCAGAAAGTATTCAAGAGAATTTTAGTTAGGAACATCACTTCAAGACAAGGCGGCAACGCAACTAACAAGCATTGCTCTACCGAGCGGATCTAGTTAAATAAGATTTCATAGCAATTAACTCTGCGGTTTAATTATGTTTTTCCCTGACGGGTTTATATATGATTGTTTTCCTACGCATCTAAATCACGATCGTAGATCGCTATGGCTTCGATGCGTTCTGACCTCGTAGTCGCCTTGGTGACCACTTTCTCTGAATGAGCAAGGTAGAGAGACCTAATCGAAGCCTTTCTGATATCTGACGTCCCAAAACCATAATCTACTAAAACAGCGCTTTCATAGCAACTTTTCAACGCAGATTTACTACTGCTCTCAGTTAAACAGGGAAGGCTCATGTGAAAAGTAACATCAGTTACGCTCATTTTGTCTACAGTAGGCATCACGTAGCTGAGGTATTAAAGCAAAAGTCAAAGTCACAAGATATTAAGGCGATAAGAAAAATATTTTCACTCTCCGTTCCCACAGAGCTAATGATTCATTAATGTTCCATCTTTATATGTGCCAATTTCACATTAATAAGCACGCTTTCAAATCCAAACAGGACACTTTCTATTTCAAAGAGCACTTTCCAAGTCAATTCAACATAAATTAGAGTCTTCTTTGATTCGCAAAACTTCCTCTTTGAATTGAAAAATGTCGCTATAAAAGTGAAATTGGTATAAATCATATTTTGATTCATTCCGTCTTATGTGACCGAGTACAAAGTGAAATTCTTATTAGATCTTAATGACTTGTCTTAGCGCCTTAGCCCTGCGTCAACCGCTTTAAGAACACTAGGTTGCTTGTCTGACATTAATGAAAATTCTCAATTAAGCAGACTCAATACACACACAGTGATCACGACATTCTAACAAGTCATTGATGAACAGCACTGTCTCGAGCATTAGCAAACAACGAGACAAACAGCCCGGCAGAAGTAGGAAAGAAGAGAGGAGGAATTAACAACAGCCGCGAGAGGGAGGAAGCGTCGAATTCACCAGGACACCGACTATAATCCCGGAATTATTCGGACGCGCGGTGTTGTAAAAAAGCGTTAACGTCACGAACCGGCTAGAAGTGGTCGCACCGCCTCATTTTGCACTCATTAGGACGCCACGCTAACGTGATAATCAGCGAAAGTTCGCTGAATGACACATTCTAAGCCCCATTACGATTTCCTATCGCCCCTTTCTCATTAGAACAGCCCAGAATATACGCTCTTAGTTATCCCTATGCCGTTCTGACGAAATTACATACAGCAACGTTGGTTCGCATGCAATTCGATTCGATCAATCTATTCGGCCGTGCCTACAAACAAGACCAGAAGGGGGATATTGGGCCGGTTTCACATCGCGTACTTTAGCTAAAGTCAGACTTAACGCAATGATAAAGGATAGGCCTTAAGTCCCACTTTAGCTAAAGTACGCGATGTGAAACCCACCCATAGTATTCATAGGTAATAATTATGCTTGCTTAACTATTAGAAACGATAGATATTTGTCTGTCATCCCGGGCGATGCTGTTGACTGCAACGACTAAATGGAATTAATCGTGTATTCATTCGAGTTGTCATCCACTGCAACAGTCACTTAAATGATGTTACTTCTCAAGCATCTTAGATGCCGAAAAATTCTCAAGCTCCAAGAGTAACCCCGAGGAACACTCTAAATTATTCCAGGTTCCCGCTCTAAAGTGCGACCGATTACCAATATATAGGCTTTTAAAAAATGAAATTGTTTAAAACTGCCACTGTTAGTGTATTTGATGGCTTTAGTTCTTTACCAAGCGAGACGCCACAGAATCGTCGATTTAGCCTTCCAAATAAAAGATCACCAGAGCCAAACGTGAACAGAAAAAAGAGCGCTGGATCAAAAACGTTACAAAGAATTGCAAATTCGACATGCATCAGCGCTTTATTGTAAAACACATGGATTCTCTCAGAGTTACACACACATTACACACACCATCACTCAAATGTCGCTCCAATTGTACGTAATGATCAACAAACAAGCCACAACGATGAACGGCAGAAACTGATTGAAATATGAAGTAGAGAAAGGGTGAAAAGAGGGTAAATCAGGTTTTGGGCATTTTGAAGACTGGCTGGAGTTCCTCGTCGACGATTTCGTCTTCGGGCGCCGTCGTCTTCTCCTGGAAGATGGGCACCGGCTGGTTCTTGAGGTACGCCTTCGCCACATAGATCGGGTTGGCTGCGGCCTACAACAAAAAAGTAAAAATGTATTGTCAAACATTTTTCCCGCTAACGTCAAAGATTGCTCATTCCAGCGCAATTAAAACATAATGGAAAGGGGGTTGTTCGCGTGTGTGACCGCGGAATGAACCAATAAGTAAACACATAAATATTATTGCAATCATAGAAGATTTTAAAAATACGATGGATACTGAAATAAATGGTACAAGGTCACTCATCATAATGCATTACTCTTGCATTCAATTTTTCAAACTAGCGCTATAATTAAATGCAGAGATGACGAATTTGAATGCAAGAGTGTGACGAATTATAATAAAAGATTCTGTAAGTGCGATTTACTGACCTCTTCCGCGTGTCGAAGAATGGAGGCGCGAACATCATGATCAGCGAGAAATTCGCGATTTCGCTTGACTCCAACCTGCTGGGCGATGTACGAGTGCAACGTCCCACCTGATGCCGCCACACGACCACCGGCGCCTCAAATTGTTTACGTTTCATTAATTATAATCAATTATCACCACCACCGTACAGTTAGTTAACTATAAATAATCACGCTACACAACAAGTCTCTAAAAGCTGATCTGTAATCTTTGCTTTGCGCTTACCATTAGTACTTAATTTGCGCCAAAGATAGCGCTGTTGATTTATTATTCGCAATACTGCTAGTAATCGTTTGAAAACAAACTTAAACCGTAAAGAGATTGCTTTTAGATGAGACTATTCGAGTACCCGCAGGGAGAATGCAGTGATTTCTCACAGCGCAAATTTAGGCAAGACAACCGTAAATGTAAAATGGACCATACGCACCTTATTTGTGTGGGACAAACTTATTTTTTGAAAAACAACAAATACACCAATAATCGCACATTATCACGTGAATGTGACAGAGGTATATAGATGATATTTATGATCTTTAATAAAATATAAATAATAATTTAAGAAATGTCTCGATGCCATAAGGACGGGATTCTCGCCAACGACTGGCGCACTTATTACTTATCGTACCCCTATTTGACATTATTCAATATATTCCGCTTTAATAAGTCCACCTTTCAAATCAAAAAGATCGTATTCCAAGTTAAATCGATACGAAAAATGTCTTTATTGATTAGGGAAGCGTCCTCTTCGATTTGAACACTGTCCTCATTAAACAGTGGAAATGATGAATAAAAGAACATGTAAATATCTCTTATGCATCATTCGTAGAATAAATACCTCTCGAATTGGTTGCGGGCCCTTTAGCTCCTCCCCCCTGCGTTATCCCCTGAAGCAGTCTACATTAAGCAGCGTTCTCAAGGCAGTGACTGATCGATATTGCTAAATGGTGCACGGCGAAATGCGTTCGGTACATTATGAACGTCGCATAAGAGGGAAATTTCGTACAAGCGCTACCAGTATCCACTCACAATAACGGCTGTTGCAACTTAGCCGTAAGATGGAGGATCAGGAAATGCGAGGAGCTTATTCGGGTTACGAACGGTGGGGCGAAAAATACAAAGGGAGAACGAAGAGGGTGCGTAAAAATGATGGGGAACTCGGGAAGAGAACGAGAGACCACTCGGAACGAGGGCAGAATACGAGCTGAAATCTAACCACCTACACTTATTCGCGCGCTCAAAGCGAGACAAAGGCGTAGAATACTACGCGTTTAGTGATTTTCAATAGTAAAAACGATCACTCCTATTGAGAAGATCAATAAACGACCAAAATGCAAAGCAAAACAAATTAATATCGAAAAATAGATGAAGTAAAACTAACTGGGTCCGCTCATGGGGGCCTCCGCGGGTTTCTTGAAGGCGGGTCGTTTGCCGCCGGTGGTGTTCTGCATGCGAAGGAACTTCTTGATGCGCCATTCCGTCACGTCCTTCTCTTCTCCTTCCTCTCCTCGCGGCTGGAACATTTGCAGCGCCAGAGCTGAAAGCACGCTCTTATTACTACATATTGCAAATCATTTTGAATAAGACGAACATTGGCCTACCAACTCAAACGACCATATCACTACTCCCCACCGCCCTACGCGCATTCGCAATAAAATCACCTTATTCAATTTTACCAAATCTATCAAAAACCAGCTCTATCAAAAATATCAAAACGATTAACACTCGCGTGAAAGACGTCGGATCGAATGTAAAAATCAAAAAGAGCTCGCAAAAAAGGAAAAAAGCCAGATAACTTACGCGACATGATAATCTCCTCTCGGAGGACCTCGGTTTGGCGTTCGCGCTTGATAGGCTTGGAGACGCACTGAAGGACGCCGCGCACGCTTCGCACGGGGTCGTAGTAGATCTTCGCCGTTCCATCGCTCAGTCCCACCAGAATCTGATTGATCTTCGGATGCCATTGCGCTCTAATGCAGCTCTGCAATGCATACATTCTAGTGCTGTGAAAGGAATTCCCATATCTCTCTCCGTCATACGACATTTCGACGACAACTTTGCTAGAATAGCGTACACTCTATATGGCCACCATACAGCTCTCCCCTCCCCCCAAGTTCACTGTGAATGAGAGTGCCAACACAGCGCGGTTATCACGCGAGTCGAATTAATTTTTGCATATAACTTCAGTGGCTGAGGTTTTATACAAAAACGAATAAGCATAGCACGATGAGCGCTGTATTGATAGCGTTATTCTAATTTAATAATCAGAGGGGGAGAAGCTGTATTCGGTGATACACAATACGCTCCGCATCTAATCACAATCTCTGCTTATTACAAGTTAGATCGATTGCTCAGAATTTGCGCTGTGTGACGCTTCTTTCAACATGAAGTAGGAAATATAACTAACGGCATTGGGATATTCAATCTGGTAGACGGGCTTAAAGTTGATGAGATCGAAGAAGACAAGCTTTCCTGGCGCCTTGCCAGGCCGCGTAGAGGTGCCGGTGAAAACCAACTCGTCGCGCGGGCTGAATCCGCATTCAGTCCTGAAAGTAAATAACCACCATAAAACTGTCGTCGCCAACATCAACCTTAACACAATTTATTCCAACACTAACACCAATGCGGCACCTTGCATCACCCTCTCCATTTCAGCGCGATTTGACAAGAAAGAAAGAAACTTACATGGGATAGTGGTTCTCCAACCCGTCGGCTACGTGTATCGGCTCCTTAAACTTTCGCAAGTCCCACAATTTCAGCGTGTCATCCACTGAAATCCATTGATTACCATCAAAAAACATATCCAGGCATACTAAAAAACTACTTAACGTTATAATATGCTATTTTTTAATTTTACGACTATCACCTACGCAAAGGGACGTCAGACAAGGATATTTGATCTTTTTTTGCTAAAAACGGCGATTTGTGATGATGGTGGTTGCAGGGTCGAAATAAATCGAATTTCGACTGAAAGTATTCAATCGGGCGCATTTCGAATAACAACTGTTCTTTAGTTTGACAACAAAGCACATTATTAAACAAAATAGAACAGCCTCATACAAAAAACTGAGAAAAAATAGTGTGGCAAGATGAAGTAGTGAATAAAAAAGCGACATTCCCTAGAACGAGAATACATATACAAAGTTGATAAACGTCATAAAAACTTACGCCCACGCGTCAATACGGTGTTCGCCTCGTAGGAGAACTGCAGCGAAGTGATAGAGCCGGCGTGAGCGTTTCGATTAAGGAACGTCGTGTTTACCTAAATCAAGGAAATATTGTCGCAAAATGCAGTCAATGATCGACTAAGATTCATTTTCATCAGTTAATTGACTTTATATTCGTGTGCAAAGCGGTTGTGTCCCCGATTGCTCTTGTGCATCAGTATTGTTAAAGTACTAATCAATGAATAAATGTAACTTATTTAACACAAGCGCCTAGCACAAGTACAAATACTTCCCATTCCCGCGACCCTTTCTACACAGGCGGGCATCTGATTAGTGCAAGGCACTATATTTTGTACAGTAATATACGGTAAATGGTAAATTTACTGTACTTGTCTTTAACGCTAGACTGTTAAACCACAACAGCGCCGAGACCTAATCACATTGTATCTATGGGGATAACAGAAGAATGAAATAACACACGCAACAGATGAAGGCGAGTAGTTCGCAAAAAAGACTTACATAGAGTTTACCATGCTTCCAGATTTGAATGGAGCCGTCATCGCAGCCAGCGGCGATGTACTTTCCGTCCTTGGAGTAGCAGCAGGTGGTGGGGATGGCGCGTTTGCCGTTGCTCGTCTTCGTCTTGATCACCTGACGCTGCGTGTTTATGCACTTGGTGATGTCTTTGTAGTCGGTGACGTTGAAAAGTCGCAGCGTCCTGAATAAGGTTATCTTAATAGAGCTGAATAC
>NIUQ01004208.1:0-14472 GCA_002796945.1 Plectus sambesii
TTCGAGGCGGTCGCTTCATGATATCGCTTTCACTTTGGAGGTATGCGTACGCGATGGTTGGTGGCGATTCCGTTCCAAGATCGATTGTGATAATCTGGAAAAAGGAGTATTGCCAGTGCGCAATACCACTGAGAATTTGTTTCATCTATTAAAAGTCTGCCTTCATTGCCCAGGTTCTGAGTATTGTAAATCGCACTCATTTTCAAGGACCACAGTTTCACCTCATATACAATTGTAGTAGTACCACAGAAATGCAAGCGCTGTCACTGCGCGTTTCTGGCATCCGTAACCATCATAATACGTCAAATCAATCGAGTCAGTTACAACTATACCGTATCAATTGCCAATGTGCCATATATTTACCTGAAGCGCTGTGATTCCAAGAGGCATGCCGAGGATCAGGTTGAGAATGATGGGGAGCACTTCGGGTTCGAGATGGGGAAGAGTGTAGCCAAACGTCTTTTTCAGATTGTCCCACATTGTTCGTCCCTCTTTAATGCTGTGAACAATCGAGGCGAAGTTGTCGTCCATCAGACAAATGTCTGCTGCTTGCTTCGCTACTTCACTACCTGTAGAAGTAGCAAACGTGTGTTTATACTGAAAGAAGAAATGTACCACTTATCCCCTCCTGATAGATAATCTGGCATTATTTATACACTTTTCAATGCAGGGTATAGAAATTAGCCTAAGATCCGTTTCCCTCTAGGTTGGAGAGTCTCATCTCTCATAGATATTTGCGTAGAATACACAAATAAGTCCAACTGACCGCAGATACCCATGGCGACGCCGACGTTGGCCTTCTTGAGAGCGGGAGCGTCATTCACTCCATCTCCTGTGACGACGACGATCTCACCTCGCGCCTGGCACTGCTCGACGATTAGTAATTTCTGTTCTGGAGTAGTTCGGGCAAAAACGATCGCTCGTTTCTTCAGAAGATCATCCCATTCATTTGACGACATTAACGGCAGCTGCTCGCCCCGAACGACAGCAAAGTCCGCCTCCCCCTCTTCCTCCATTTGCTTCTCCTCTCCCTTTGACTGTACCAGTGCGGTTTTGCAATTAGATCTTCTCTCGTCGCGCTTCTAGAATAGGTCAAAGTACGTATGGTTACTTTCTGCAAATGGTAATGACAGATAAGTTGGTGAGGAGTAAACGGTTGCTTAAGCACCGGCTCGAAAGCCTATGGCCACCTGTAATATTAGACAGTATTAACTAATTGATTATACTCAGCCAAAGATTCGAGACCAGCGTCAATAGGTTTTGATATGCCAATATATATTTAATGCTTATTACATATAGCTCACCGCAACGCCAAATATTTTCATAAATAAGATTTCATGTGTAAATATGGGGATGGGGCGCGGTAGTGTGGGAAAGCAGAAAAAAAGCAATTAGCTCTAGGTAAAAGCACATATAGTATCACGCCACCAAATCATAGCATAAGCATTGTATAACTTAGCCGAGGCATATAACCCACCAAAACGTTATCATCCCTAAGACGTCTCGAAAGTGAACAAACCGCTTTCGAATCTCCAATCAGTCCGATCTCACGGGCGATTGCTGCGGCAGTCGACGGATGATCGCCGGTCACCATGAACACTTTGATGCCCGCCGATTTGCATTCGGCAATCGCCGCCGCTGTCGTTTCTCTCGGCGGATCCATGATTGCCGTCATGCCGAGGAAACACAGCTCCGATTTCGGGTAGTTGCCTTTTTCCAGTGAGAACTGAACGTCCGCCGGCGCTTTGAAGGTTTTCGCTGCGAAGCCAATCACGCGACGACCTTCACTGCCAAAATGCGTGTACGTATCCTACATAATGAAGGAAATATCATTAATTGTTAAGAAAGTGAGAAAGGAGAAAAAAATAGGAATTTACAGCGTGAAAATTACGATATTAAGCTTAACAGTTTTAGTTGTGATATGACTTTCACAATGGTATTATTTTCATTCAGTGTATTTAATAACTGCTAAAACTCTAGAATACATTAAAGCCTTTCCAGACTTAAACACCTTGAAGTGGATGAACAAGAGTACTTACCAAGAACCCCTGCTTCTCATTCTCATCAAGGGGCTTCTCGCCATCCTCCGTAGCGATAGTTGAGCACATTTCGATGATAATTTCAGCCGCTCCCTTCATCATCAGCTCCAACTCCACTTCGCCTTCGTCGCATGACAGTTTCCTCTCGAGTGCACTGATCGCATCGACCTTCTTTGTGATCATCATGTTCCACTTTCGTTTCGAGTTGAAGACAATTTCGAAGACAATTTCACGGTCGGCACGCAGCTTGTCGATGTTAACCAAAGTTGTAGCATAACGCAGCAATGCCACCTCAGAGGGTGAGCCGTTGAACTTTAGTTTAGTTGCTTTCTACAACATAAGACAGCATAACTTCAATATTTTTACAGAGCTTTAATCAAGAAAATACGTCGCACGATGCAAGTAGGAAATTATTGCAGATAGCGTAAATCCTCTAATAGACGCCCCCCTCAAGCCTCGATTGAAAAAATAGACGCCCACCCTCTAATAAACGCCCACCCTTCAATAATCGCCCCCCTTCAGAGTGATTGAAACATCAAACGCCTGTTCAGTGTTGTTCAATAACAAACTCCCAAGTCAAATACGACTACTGATAACGCTCAATGTTTGAATTTATGAGTGATGTTATGAGTAGAAGTAACGATTGAAACAAAAAATGCCCTCTCTCCAACGAGTGCCTCATTCAAACATTGATTTAAATAATAGTTGCCCACCCTCCAATAAACGCCCACCCTCTAATAGACACCCCCCCTCACGCCTCGATTGAAAAAATAGACGCCCAGGGCGTTTATTAGAGGATTTACGGTAATTTGCATCATTCCTCAATATTTTTGTTCAGTAATAAAATGATTAGGCTGATACTACAGCCGGTCAAAAAACATCTCAGAAGCCACTTTCCGTAGCGACGCACCATTATTTGTCGAGAATCATAATCAATCATTGTTATATACGTACAAAAAAATAGAATGAGGTCAAGACTTCTTGAGAGGTGAGTCTGATTCAGTCGTTACAATTATTGTTGCTGGAGACGGAAAGCGATTATAGACATTGTAAGAAATATTAAGGAAATTTCTAAACTCAAATGGGGACAACAGCAGGGTAATTTTAAGTTCCGAGGGTTTTGTTATACAGAAGAAATTAGTTACAACGATTTCGCTTACAAAGGCTATGCGTTTAAAGCGGCTAAATATGACCGTTCACGAATTTCTGGCTTCCGTTTTGTAGGGGGCTAAAACTGTTTAAACTGATAATTGCTTTAACCGGACAAAATCTGCCAGTCCCATATCCCGGTATATACGATTTTCATTGTATCAGAAAGGGCATAAGCCAGAGTGCCATACTTTTCCGCATTTGCATATTTCAGAATATCGTAAAGGCTGGTAACGTTAGTAATATTCGGTAAAACGATTATGTTTTTCGTCGTAGGCGAGTCAATTGCAAAATAGTCGAAATTATTGTAATGGTAGCACTATTGATACTCAAATACAGTATTGACATGTTTTCGATATTGACACATCGGTTGCATTAAAAACATGAGCAAAATAGTATAAAGTACTGTGTGGCGGTTACGCCAGGGACACGCGTTAGACCAATTTCACGTCGCGCCCTTCAACACAAGTCTCTTATAACGCGATGCTTAGTTGCCTCCTTGGAGTATGCAAAAAGACAACGGTCCGTTCTCCGTTCTGCACCCCTCTGCTCTCCAGAATGATCAGTAAAGTCTTCTTTATCAAATCACCAAGAATATTCACCTTTTCTAAATTATCGATGTCGATGGACACGATTGGCGGGAAGGCAGTATTAGCGATTGCCAGTTGTCGTTGAACGGCGCTAATCGGCTGATCTAACGTCGGCACCGTCTTCTTCCCCTCTTCCACCTCGATGGCTTTATCGCACATCGTTTTCTTCTCCTCTTCTGCCTTGGTGGCTTTATTGCACACTGTCATTACCGTCAGCATTTTCATTAAACTTTGCTCATTGCTATCTGTATCGTGTTCGCGCACTTCGTCGACTGGCCGTGGAGTCTTGGGCTCATTATCACGGTTGTCTCCTGCAATAAACTTATTGCGGCATTTTCATGGTTGCGTCGCTAATGTCACGGAGTGGGTTGCGCAGATCACCACGCAAAATGCCTCATAGATACAATTATACGAAAATATTTATTTCATTTCTAGTGCGTTCAGATACTTCATCCCACTCAATGAAGCGACTTTGTGTCGAATGAGTGCAGTGCTGCAGCAAGTCGCAATTTGATAAAGCTGACATTATTCAGCGATATGAAAGGAATTTGACTCTTCCTGTCGAGAATTTTCCTCAACACTGCGTACAACCAGTACTACATTCCCCCTTACTGTATGTCAAATGCGTTTAGACGGTCCAATAAACGGTAACCGATCTACGACGATTTGAAAGCGGGCAGGTACGATATCAAATTTTCAAAAATATGACTGTACAACTGCAGTTAACTCCAAATTAGGCGGAGAGTGAACCTTTACAGTAAGTACAGCTAGCTGAACATCAATAAAGAACTGTAATATAAAACTGCCAACCTTTATCGTTGATCACTTCAATACGCTTATTGTACCACACTTCAGTGACAGTCATGTCGTTTTTCGTTAGCGTGCCTGTCTTATCTGAGGCAATTATGGTTGCTGCTCCGAAAGTTTCGATGATCGGTAGCTTCTTACACAGAACGTTCTTCCGCGCCATACGCCTTAACGCATCACGAATCTGTCAGACAAAACTTTAAAAAAGTATCGTTACATTACCAACTTTAGGCACGAAAGCGGACAATATGCTGATAGTCCACCCAAAAAGTCGTGCGTAAAACATTGCTAATAATGTTCATACCTTGCTACTATCGTCATCTGAGATGTGAGTGTAGCCGGTAGACCGCAGGGGTAGTTGGCAATGGCGACGCAAACGAAGCCGTTGATGAAAATGACAAAGATGTTTTTAAACTTGGCAATGATGATGCCAGCGATGAACACAACGGCGGCGATGCTCAACCCCATGATTGTCAGAAATTTGACAAACTTCTCGATTTCCATATCAAGTAAGGTCTTCTGGTTGTCCTGTGCAGTGGTCAGCTTCGCAATCTGGCCAAGAACCTGGACATGACAAGAATCAGAGGTATAAATAAACCCATTTCGGCTCCTGCCAACTCGCTTTAATTTCTCTGATCCCAAGCAAACTGTCACATACCGTATTGTCACCAGTCCGAATGACAACGCCGAGTCCTTCGCCGTCAACGCAGGCGGACCCGTTCAAAGCGATGTTGTTGCTCTCGAAGATGCTGACGTGTTTGTCAGCGGGCTTGTCAGTGAACTCGATCGGCTCGCATTCGCCAGTGATGGATGACATCTCTAGACGAACGCCATTGGAGTTGAGAATCCGAACGTCAGCGGCGACCTTGTTGCCGATGCGGATAAAGACCAAGTCGCCAACGACGAGATCTTCAGCCGACACTGTTTTTCTTATTCCATCTCGGATTACTTCAGATGAAGTCGGAAGCAATTTGGTAAATCCTCGGACCACCTAAACAACGGATACATTTTGAACGAAATCGACTTAGATAATAGTGAGTTATACTGTACGTTACACTTCAGATGATAAATCTGTCTGATGTAGGCAATTTCGCAAAGCTCTGAAGAAGTGGTAACACACGCTGCTTCAAAAAAATTATATCCAAGCCCTGCGGTCCAAGACAGTGGGTTAAGGATTAGTGTTACTTCGAATGAGTAACTGATAGAGGCGAATAACTTGCACCTACCATATATCCGTTTATATCACCTCAAGGCGTTATGTTAGATAACTGAGACGAAGGGGGAGGAGAGATAATGAGCCTGCTGTCTCTTAGGCGGGATTTATATTACGACTGGAATACGCTGTGTTATAGTTCATGCAAATACGGAGACATTTGTGATATTTATTTGGTAATTGTGAGCACGCGCAGCACTGCCAACGCCTTAGAAACGCCCTCTAACTGGGCTATGGCACCATGAAGGCTACTCGCGATCGTAATCAAAAAGCAGTTCTATCACCATATGAAAACGCGATTTTCATTGCACTGCTACGGAATAAAAGCATGGTATATTGCAGTGAACAGGGAAAATACGATATACACGTATTTTGCATTTCAGGTTAAATTCAAATATAAGAATATGATTTCCTCTGTACTCTGCCAGAACGCTTAAGAGACCCGAATGATAGAGTTTCTCCGATTTTCTAACCATTCTGTTTCATTGAGATTTCCCTGTTCACAAAATAATAGTTCTTTTCAAAAAACTCACTTTTCGCGCGCTCTTCTCCTCGAAGAACGAGAGGAAGCACATGAAGATGATGACAACGTATAGGACAACTGCGATGAAAAGGTTGGAAATGACGGACATGTCAATAAAGTAGATGATGAGACTGGCGGTGCCCGCACCCATCAGCATCAGCCAGAACATGTTGAGAAACTGTTGCAGCAACAACATCGCATTGCTCAGCTCTTTCGGCGGCGTCAGTTTGTTCGGTCCGTCTAGTTCAAGGCGCTTTCTTGTCAGCGCTAAATGGATCGCTTTCTTTTTGGCTTATTTTCAGTATTCGAGTTCATTACAATTATAATAATAAAATACAGCACCGTCAACAGCACACAAGGTCAGCGGTCAGATATTCAAACATCAATGCAAAGGTGGTAAAAAAAAAATGTTCCACTTACTCTCTGAGAGTCCACAGCTCTTGTTCGGATTGTCTACGTCAATGCCAGACTCCTTGTATAGCGCAGCGATTTCTTGTCGTTCAAGAGTGTGTTCGATGAACGACGCGCTGAGATTTCGATTAATCGCCGCCTCCGCCTTCACTGTTGCTCCCGTATCATCTTTCCGCAGTACCTTTCTTATCAACTTTTTCAGGAAATTCATGCTTCTAATATTATGCCTGCAAACTGCTCAGTAAAGGCTCGGCAGAGCTGTGCTGATTGTATTGATCAAGTCCACAATATGAAAGAAAATGATTCAGATCAGACTTATTGGCATGACATTACTTAATTATTGTCAGAGGCATTTTAAAGATCGATGAATTTTTTTAAGTTAATAACTGACACATTTTTAACACTTAATTCAATTAAAATATGGCGATTTTGGGATTCCGGTACGTCAGGATCGCTGTAGCGAAATCTCGCATTTCGTTCAAAGTCCGTAGAATGAGCTATTGTGATCAAATTTTTATGACTGAAAAACGAAAATCTAAGTTAGCAGCTAACCCCGGCACTCCTGTGCGCAATACAAAACATGCCGGGGTTAGCTGCTTAAGTTGAAAAGAGCTCTACACGACACCTAAAACCGCATTGAATTTCATTACGTATTACCGGAATCATTTGCCATCAAACGTAAGAGAGAATTTTTCTAAGCATCAAACTTTTTGTTCAGAGCCTTGGCAGAATGGGCAAAAATTTCTCAGATTTTGATGAAATTTTTTATCTTAACACATTGACGACAATACGACCCACCGGTGGGTCGTACGCGTTTGTCAGCGTGGGACCAAACGACCCACCGGTGGGTCGTACGCGAAGAAGAGAGTTGGACTAAAGGGCGCCCGGTACGCGAAGGCTACCGTAATTAGAGGCGCGTGATTTGAATTGCTTTACGTAAGAGTTTGTGGCCATAACAATGCTTTTTGAATGCAAAAATTGTAATCAGGCAAGAGTCGCTTTAGGACCTATCTTGTACTGGTCGTCCCTTAGCCCAATAGCTTAGAAAATAAAAAATCGATAATGTCCCATGCGCCAAAAAACGAAAAACGTGCATTGTCGTCAATGTGTTAAGGTAGTTTAGGTCGGAATTACCGAAAAACGCATCAGAATTTTTCGAAAATATTTTCCTGTCGAAATATGGCGGGAAATTTAAATTGAATCAGATAAATACAATAACGAAATCAAAATACTTGTTTCTATATACCATTCGAATGGAAATGTTGAGAGAAATCTGAAACTGACCGAAATTATAAAATTGGTTTAAAACTAAGTAAGTAATGCTGGAAAGAACAGGTCGCATTTTTTTACTTTTTAGTTTTTCGTCTTTTTCGGCAAAAACTTGGTCACAATTCCTAAATAAAAGTTACCCTAGGATTACTCCCCTGACTCTTGGCTATCCAACGGTGCCATAAAAAGTATCAAACTCATGCAGGAATGATGTTCAATTTCAGCTCAAAGTTACCCATGTCAAAAGTACGGTAAGTCGTTTATGCGGAATGAATCTCAAACCTTGTCCACAGTTGGCGCATGCTTAATCTGAGTATTTTTAATGTTTTGGTTAAAGCTTTTTCAACTTTGCTCACGTACAGTTACTCTACTTTCATAGCATGTGTTACAAGCTGTCTTGTGATATATTTCCATAGAGAGAGTTATTCAACTAGCCTCAGTTTAGTCCACCACAAGAAGGTGGACAGTGAAAAAGTTTCTATGCATGTCAGTTTTGACGCGACTCTGAATATGACTCCTTTAACAATTTAATAGTGATATTTATCAATTGCTTTTATCAAGAGCAGGTCTGCTCTATAGTTCCATGTTAATCAAAAGTATTGTCCTTTTCTAATTGACAACCTGTGACCGCTGGACTGAACTGACGTCAGTTGAATAGCTCCCTCTATGCAAACATATCACAAGACAGCTTGCTACGCATGCTATGAATGTTGAGTAACTATACGCGAGCAGATTTGAAAAGGCTTCAAACGAAAATGGTAAAATATACGAAATAGTCATGCGCTGACTTTGAGCTGACATAAACCGAATTGGTAGAAGAGATTTATAACCACCCAGATAGACATGACACACCGCAATTGGTTACCGTACAACGAGTCGATAGGTTACAAGATATTGCCGTTAGATGGCTAGAAGCACAGGGGAAAATGATGACAGAAGAGAAGAGCCGGCGAGCGGTCCGAATGAGCTGGCGTTCACGTGCCACGAATCGGCTAGAGCGATCGCTTATAAGGGGTAGGTTCGAATGAATCGCGACCAATCGCCGACGAGTTCCGTCGGATTCCATAAGTTTACCCTTGCTTCAACAAAGAGCATCAGGTTATTCTTTGCTCGCTTTTTGTGGTCGACAATACAAGCTGAAAAATTCGTCAGGTGACGAATTCGTCACGTAGAGAGTGTTAACAACCCTCCCACTCGCCGCGTCCATCTTGCTCGTCTTTCTTCATGGTCGAGAGACTTGATCAATCGTAACAATAGGAACCAGGCAGAGTGCAACCGCGCTGGGCTTATGACCTAGGCAAAGCCTTTCAGCTGAACGCGGTAGTTCTTAACCTCCTACATCTTAACCTTTCTTCACGTACAATCGCGAGACGAAGCTGTCGGGTTTCGTGAGCCACTGATCGGAGTTCACCGTTCGATACTTTCAGCGAAATAGTATCAAAAGTCTATGAACACGCTCGCTGACAAACAACTTTGGTAATATGCAACCAAATTCAATGCGATTTCTGCATCTTGTAGAGCTAGCGCTCTTTAACTAGAATCTTTGATTTTTAATTACAAGAATCCGACGACAATGACACATTCTAAGAACTTTGTACAGAAATACAAGATTTCGCGTCTACGTGCGAATGATTTTTGTCTTTACTTATTCCAGCGTTTTATTAGCTTTTTGGGTAAACAAAGGGAGATGGAACCAATAAATTAATCAGTAACAATCAGCTATTCAGTCAACAATCTGACGACACTGGAGTTCAATACTGCTTGCTTTCGCCGAGTAACGGCTTCGCATGCACTCGCGATCATCTCATCAGAGATTTCAACCATTTTTATGTAACAATATGTTTCAGCTCGTCAACCGTCTTGCGTTCATGTATGATACGACTTTCATTTCATTTAAAGATGTAAGAGCAATTATTCATCGATCCAGTTTAAATGTTATATGTGAAAGAAAAAGTGAACGCTATTTCTGCGGGTAATGGCAGATATCATTCGCACCATGACACAAATAGTGCATTTCTGTTTACTGTTCGTAAAATGAGCTAATGTAATCTGATTCGTTTGATTAAAAAACAAAATTTTCAGTTAAAACGAGCTCTACCAAATTTAAGAAACCGCATTGAATTTGTTTGCGTATTACCAGAGTTATTGTCATTATATGTGTCCATAAGCTTTCGATACATCCTGTAGAGTTAAAAAGATGTGGAATCATGGTGCAACTTCATTTACGAACAAAATCGGTATAAAATCTTATCGTTTTCTCGCAATTTAAAAATTTTCCTCAAAAATATGGCCTTCGGGCTCTGGCTAACTGACTGGCTACGCACGGTGAAATGGCGCGCTACCATATCAGAAACAGAATGAAAAATACCCCATTCTGAGATAATAATATTACTACTTGTAAGTCTGGAAACATACTTCAGCTCACTCAGACATGCTTTTTGTCATATAAATTATTCTTTATTAGCCAATCTGAGTGACCCTACAAATTCTTGAAGGTGCACAAAACAAATTTTATTCGAATTATCCGCCTGCACTACCTTGCCTTTTTCATCGAACTTCGGCACATTGTTGCAATGTTACTTCGCAACTGCCATTTGCCTCTTTTGTTATGTCGCAAAACTACCGAGCAGTAGGTGGGGTTTTGAAGGGCGATACACAACGGAGACCGCGCGAAGGCAAGCAAGCATGGAATAATGGAATAAGCCGTACTCGTTATGGATACTTCAACGATTGATAAATATTGCGCGCCTTGCATTAATGTTGGTTGTAAGCGCACGAGCGAGTATACGCTTTCTTGGTTGCGCGTCCTACGTGCTGCCTGACTGTCGGGGAATTCCCAAAGTACACGCCGCAACGTGACAAACAGCAGGATTGTTTAGAGTGAGGGTGATGTTGTAAGGCGAAACCTGAATGTCTAGGAGCTAACATAATGCAGTGCCGCGTCACCCAATTGTTAAAGAGTTTATAGTTGCAGAATGCACGTAGATAAAGATAGACTGAGCGATGAGAAGAAATAAAATATACAAAAACATGTGAGACTCGAATGCATGAAATAACTCATTTATCTCGTGTGCATTTATACTGTACATGTACCAACAATTGATACATTCCGGTCTGATTTACTTTCTTCTACCTGTTTTTAGTGCTCGATGTAAGCACTGCGGACCATAAGTTGACAACCCAGTAGTTGAACTGATAAAGTATTGTGACAATTCGGCTTCAATCGCGTTATGTTGGCCTCTCTTTATTCAATCCGCCAAGGCTCTCCCGTTCTTTAAGACCGCTGTGCCGCATTCTTTGCAGCAGGAGACGGGGTCGCCAGTCACGAGCACACAGTTAGCGTGAAGCGCACGGGAGCATCGGGCGCAGGCGTCAGACATAAACTCGGAACACCGTATACAAATAGAGTTGACCGCGCTGTGCGCAGACTGAGCGACCATAAAGATCAATGTCATAGTAATTGCTGGCTCATCTGATGGAGAGTCTTTTAAACGGAGCAGTCATTGATGAATTTAAATATTTGCATTATACAGAGTGGGTCAAAAGTACCAGAGTTTCTCAAAATTAAGCCCCGGGCGATGACGAGAAATACTGTAGGGGTAGAAATTATTCGGTGGTACTAAATTTCGGTGATGTCGGTGGTTCGGACGACCACCGAAATTAAGTACCACCGAATATTTCTAACCCTACAGTACCAGCTTTTGGGTGTTCTCGTGAAATTCAAAAACACGCCCCGGGGCTTATTCTCGTGAAATGCCTGGAAACGTACTGACACATAGTATTGCTGTAATACTACCATCAAATACTATTTTACTGAAACAGGGCAACATTGAGCAGCGAAAGTTGAACGCAGTCAAGCAATACAGGGTGACCCAAAAGTTTTGTCCACTTGTATTCTTCAAATAACTATAAAGTCAAGGGACCAAACGGCTTCAAACTTGGAACATATAATTTTCATATGTTTTTGTACCAGTGTGCAAAAGATCAATTTAAAACGGTAGCTTCTACCAGCAACGACTTGATTTAAAAGCTATGACTTTTTTACATCGCGGCAATTTCACGACTGCACACATTCCTGGTAAAAAAAACAATGTTGCACTATTTAACCGGCTTCTTGAGAATAACGAATCTTTAAACAAAGAAAAGTAGCTCGTTGGAAAGAGCAACTTCCATATTATCAATCCTTCAAATCGTAGGCGATTTGAAGTTCACGGTCAATTCTATAAACGATTGTTTCAAGGAATTTCAGGCAAAAAACGAGCAAAAATTGACAGAGAGAAATGGAAGTCCCGTATTCCACTGGCTCTCCTATTCTAATTTCTGAACTGATAAGCAAGAGAAAGGAGTGCACCGAAAAGAGTTTTTGATGGGCTTTCTAACGGTATATAAATTGTAATGATTAAATGGCAAATATCTCTCACAGGCTTCTTTGACTAAAGTGAACAGAACTTTTGGGTCACCCTGTAATTGCAATTAAATGGTTAATAATCGGCTGTTCTACCTTCGCATATCTGGATGCAATGGGTGTTGACGCTTTGAAGGAGGTTAGTTCTGTTCTTGGGAACAAAAATAAAATCACACCGCTGAAATGGCCGCAATTATAAATTATCAAGTGTGATACTGTACTGGTTATCTGATCTTTCACGGATATCAGTCCACAGTCTTATGATAAAGCAAGTGAGATCAGTGCTATTTCAGAGCTTCACGGATCTGAAGAACCAAGGCATAAACGTGTACTTCGCCAATGTGTCAGGTATGATTTCTTAATCTGGTCGAGAGCTTATAAAATGAGGAATGTTTTCCGGGTTTTTCCGAAAAACCGTCCCCCCCCCCAAAATGACCGCCCCGGGGGTGCTTTTTAGGAATAAAGTTGAATTCGTCAAAAGTGCCCAAACTAAAAAAGCGCCCCGGGGCGATTTTTCGGAAAAACCCGGTACTTAAGTTCCCATTGTTTAGAGGTTATTGGGGCATTCCACCGTACCCATCTATAACAGAAATAATCCTCTAATTCGAAGTAACCGTCCTTGACTATGTGCTCTATTATCCCAACCAGCCATCGAGCGCAGTAACGATTTCCCCTTTTCAAAATACGAAAGAAACTTCATCTACAAATACCAATATGAAGTCATTTAAACTAAGAGACGTTTAAAAAGGATTGTCACATTGGCCTTATAATATCCGTTCCCTTATACTAACTACAGTCAACATCGTCCATAGCGACACCGCCTATAACGTCACATCAGCCATAGCGTCACTTTTTCCCGGTCCCGAGGGTGACGCTATGGCCGATGTTGACGGTAATGCCAAATTAATCCAGGGTTCCTTTTGAAAATTTTGACTTAGTCTTTTCAGTATCTGATATCTACATCTATCCTGTTTGATAGGGTGTATTATGTCACTTCGCTGCGGCAGTATAATTATGTTTCAGACGATGTGCGGGACATGTTGAAGAATATCGGTTTCTATCAATACGTTCCCGCAACCAATTTTTTCCCATCAATCAAAAGTGCCTACGAGGCTATTCAAGGCGTAAGGAAACTAAAATAATTTCATTTAGTATAGATGATGATATAGTAGCTTTGAATTGAATGTCCGTTTGATGGTTAGACTGGAATATGAAAATGAATGGGATTATGAATCAAAATATCAAGTGGCGTATTTCATATAGCATCAACATATTTGTCGATTCGCTCGCGGTAATGTTTTGTCGGCAACGTATTGCCCGACATCTACAGTAGGGTTATGAGTCGAAGCATCGAAGATATATCACTTTAACAGTGCCCTTGTTGACTAGCGTGGTTCCTGTGCCACGCTTCTAGTTCAAATACAGCGCTCGCTGCTCATGTAAAACTAATGTGCTCAATAAAACAGTATAACTTAGCTTTTGTACACCACATCAGATTGGGTTCATATTATTCGCACCATGCCGCGGGCGCTCAAGTCCGGTGATTGATATCAGTTTTTGAAGATGTCTAACGATCGATTAAATGAACTGTATTGTATTCGCTTTAATGTGTGATTAAGCAACCATTCAGCTTTTTCGCAGACTGATGACTGCTTAGATAATCGCGCGCCGGCCGCCCAATGTTTACACAAATACTCTCTAAATCGAGTTCATACAATCGGGGAATGAATTATTTCATACTAGGGAATTGAATGAAATTATTCATACTTTTAATGAAATTTGTTCATTGAAAGTCATGAATTCATGATGCAACAGAGTATCGATTGGCAAAATTCATTGTTTTTATGAACACTTCATACTTTTAATGAACAGTTCATTGTTTGTATGAACACACTTCATTGAATCAATGAAACAATTCATACTTGTGACGTCATTACAACATATTACGTGCGCGCCTCCGTACAGTCAGCCTAAAAATTAACTGCTTCACTCTTGGAATGTTTTCGTGCCATTTTTGCGGAACGACCTGTGCCAACTGCATTTTGCTGAAGCATCATCTACAATTG